>BQNB010107814.1:0-21262 GCA_026074375.1 Tanacetum coccineum | reverse complement strand
CCGTTAGCCCATAACACCATTAAACCCCTTACATTGTTAGTCCTTAAGGACTAACATTGTTAGTCCTTAAGGACTAACATTGTTAGTCCAAAAGGACTAACGATGCAATGACTTACCAAAAACAGGGGATTAACCCCGTTATCTTCACACAAACCCAAACCAATTTTTCCCGCCCATATCACTATTCATTTGTCACCCTCCTCACCTCGACCCCTGCAACATCAAACAAACCCATTACTTTCATAACAAACCCCACATCACATGGTCCTATATCCACCTTGGCAATCCCCTTGAACATCATTCGTTCAAGGTTGAAGACAAAAATTGAAGGGTTGTGATCAATAGACTTTGAGAGCATACAAAATGGATGGCTTAGATGAAGGTTTTGGACCTCACTCACTCAACAAACACACCTCAGTTTACACTCACAGAAGAAGCACACGTGAAGACCCCCAAGACCTAATTTTCTTATATAAATAGGATCACTTGTAAGCCTTTGGGTATCGAGTTTTTTCATTTTCAGCTTATATTAAGTTTTTAAGTTTATTGTAATTTACTTTTAAAAGTCTTGTACTCTTGTTTTTAAGTTAATGAAATTTAAGTTTTTTATGTTAAATCCTGTTTTTAAGTTAATGTCATTTATGTTTTAAAAATGTTTATAAGCTCACAAAAGCTCTTTTTACATTTCATTTAAGTTGTTTTACTTAAGCACTATAAGTTTTTCAATAACTTATAGTGTTTAAGTCTTTTTACCAAAAGTGACTCAAAAGCTAATTTGGAAGATAAGCCAAAGAGGGAAGGGCTAATAAGTTCTTACTAGCTTGTTTTATACAAGCTAGAGCTTGTAGACAAAGCTCTAAAGAGCACTTACACCCTTATTTAGAGCAAAGGGGTTTTGTAAGTTCATTCTTTAAAAGCTTTATGCCTAATACTGTTATGCTTATTTAAACTGCTTATTTTCTGCTTATTTATGTTTATTATGTCTTAGTAATGCTTATTTATGGCTGCTTATTACTTGTGTGTTATTTAGTTATGTTTTTACTTAAAACTGTAATTTATTTGCTTTAAACTGCTTATGTTAGTTTGCTTATTTTAAGTGCTTATCTTTTAGTTTTAATTGCTTATATGTGCTTATCATACCGTACTCTTCATCTGTTTTGAGTTTTCTTAAGTGTTCTTAACCTGTTTAAGCTTAAAAATGAAATTTGGAAACTTAAAGGAGTGTTTGGAACAAGCAGTACTAACCATGAGTTAGTACTGTTTAATTCCTTTTGGCTTTCAAACTAGTTTTAACAAGTCTAAACCTAGTCCTTGAGTCAGCTTTTAAAAGTTTTAAAAGTCTTAAACTCTTTTTCAAAGTGTTTAGTAGTTGTGGTTTGAATTTCAATTCTTTCAACAACTATTGCTATTTAAGTTTTCCTTAAATAAGCTGTTTTAAGGGATGGTTTAGGTTTATTTTGAGTTTAAATGCAGAGAAGGGAAAAGATGGTTAAGTGTGAACTGAATTTTTTGGTGCAAATCTGTCAAGTGTATTTTTCAGTCTTTAAGTTTTAAAAAGCCACATTTTAATAGCAAATTTAGATTAGTAAAAATAGGTTTTAGAATCTAAAAATTGCTTACACAAGTTTATTTTAAGTTTTAATCACTGTTTGCTTATCTGAAATTAGGCCTGCACTTTGCATTTTGACTTTTCAAAAGAAAATCAAAACTCAACACATGCTGAGTGAAACAACACTTTTCATTTAGCTTTTTCATGGCTTATGAGAATTTCAAAATCCTTTTTCTTTGCTGATATAAAAAGCTTTTTGGACAAGCTTTTCGGTGGTATAGAAAAGTCCATTTTTTGGACAAGCTTTTCAGTGGTATAGAAAAGTCCATAAGGATCCATTTTCTAGCTTAAAATTAAGCTAGAAAAGTCCCTTTTTTGCTGCTTGGTTTGAAATTTTGGCCAAAAGCTTATTTGCTTATTTGAGCTTATTGGCTTATTGGATTTTCCTTATTTAAGTTTAATCTTGCTTATTAGGTTAGTTTTAAGCCCTTTTAGCTTATTTATCTTAGGGAAGAGCTTATTTAAGCTTTTAAGCACCTTTAGTTTAAATTTTTTAGTTTAAAAGCCTTTAAGTGATTATGTCCTTTTAAGCTTAGTTTAGCTTATCTTATTTGCTTATTTTTGTTCCATAGTGCTTATTAGGTATAGCTTTAAGTCAGTTTTATCTTGTTTGCGTTTCTCATTTGCTTAATGAGTCTCAAAAATTCAAAAAGTTTTGCTAAAAAGTCATTAGTATAAAAGTTTAAACTGTCACTTTTAGTAGCTTATTTCTGGCTTATTTAAAAAGTTTTGCAAAAATAAAAACCTGAGAATTGGGAAGTCAAGGGTGAGCAAGGCTCGAACCCTTGACCTCAACCAACATCACCAAGCTTTTAACACCACACTCTGCTACCAAACGTGCCCTTGGGTCTTTTCCATTTGAACTTGCACAAACTTTTATTTTAACCTTTTTAAGACAGTTTAGCTTATAAGCCCTTTTGGCTTAATTCTGGCTTATTGCGATAAGCTGGTTTCACCATTTCAATTTTCATAGTTTCTAAACTGTTCAAAGTACTTTTCAGCATTTTTCCAGAATTTTCATAATTAGTTTAATATTTTTTTTATTTAATTTAGATTAAAAACGTTTTAAATTCATAATAAAAAATATAAAAGTAAAAAAAATATAATTCCTTTTTCTAAAATTTTCTTTTATCATTTAGGATGTTTAAAAATTAAATTTGCAATTTTAGGCTTAAATTTGTAGGATTTAGTTTTTTTTAAAGAACGAGATTTGAATCCCATTATCGTTTTTAGGTTTAAATCTTTAATTGCTCTCGTTTTTAGTTTGCCTTTACTTGTTTTTGCTTATTATTAGTAGAAATAAAATCCAAATTAATCATTGACCATTCAAACGAGCGATCACGAACTTAATCACGATTTTCAATTCACGCCTCGACGGGAAACGACCCGGGAAGGTTTTTTTAGGGTTTTTGCTTTGGATAAAAGTAATAAATCTTTTTAAAAGCCTTACGGAATTCTTACTCTTCTATAATTGATATTATCTTATTATATATTTATATTATATTATATTTATATATATTAAGTGACGATCAATCAACTTCTGACTCATCATGATCATTTTGAGAAAAAAAAGATTTTCATCAAAGTTTTCACTATCAATTTCAATTGCATCATGAAAAATTTCTTGATTGTCCACAAATAAATCATAATTAGTTTCAGACTTATCATAATAATAAGAAGTTTCACCAAATTCAAATTCACTTTTAGAATCAGAGGAGTAATAAGATACATCAGCAAGAGTTTCTTTGTCAGATGATGAGCTTTCCTTTAAATCAGAAAGAATCTTTTCCATTTTAGCCATGAAGACCATATTTGCACTCAGCTCTTGATCTGAATCACTACTTGACTCCATCCAAGCTTAGTCCTCAGCAAGAAGCACTTGTTCATCATTGTCTTTCTTTGCTAGCAACATATTGGTCTTATAGTAGTTGTAGTCCTTGACCTTTGCTTTCTTGCAATCTTTGGCAAAATGCCTTTCCTTCTTGCAACTGTAACATTTAACTTTGTTCATATCCAGTTTCTTCCCATCTTCTTTCTTATCCTCTTTCTTTTCCTCTTGCTTCACATATTCTAGTTTCTTGTTTGATGAAGTAGGTGCTGAAGAAGTTCTCAAATTATTGTTTGTTGGTTTAGCATAATATTTCTACCGATTAAACTCTTTTGCTAACAACGTTGTAATCTTTTTCAAATCATTGATATCTTCATCATCACTTTCTTTTGAATCTGATTTAACTACAACTTTCTCGCTGATTTTACTCACTTTTGTTTTCTCAGCAACCAGCGCTAATAGATCTGAAGTAACAAAAACTTCTTTATACTTAATGCCCACTACGTCATTCACATCACCTTGGTTTTACTTAAGAATGTTGTAAAGAGCATCAATGTTCATATCCGTTAAGTTCTTTGTTTGTCTCATCAGTGTACCATATTTTTTCCATTCTGGTAGCAGATTGTTCAAGAACTTGTAATTCAACTCACAATTATCTTTCTTATACCCACATATCTTCACATCATTAATCACTTGTAAGTAACGAAGATAGGTATCAAGTAACTACTCTCCATCAGTAGATTTGAATGTCAAATACTCATAAAATTGCAACTTTCCTATCTTGTTTACCATATTCATAACCACACATATGCCTTTCAAGTGCATCCCACAACTCTTAAGTGATATCATTTTCTCTTCAACAGTCCATAATTTTGGATCCTTAAGAACAGGAGGTGCATTTAGAGCAGTTCCAACAAGTAACACTTGAGTAACAACAGGCAATGATTGTTCACCATGGGTAATTGACTTTATCAATAATTCACCATATGTTTGCTCTTCAAGGTAGTTCATAAACCTTTCACGCCACTGAGAATATTCATCCCGATACAACAATGGAATCCACATTGTCGAACCAACCATAATCACATCACAACTCATCTTGTCTGAAACAAATACTGATATCTTGCAATTTCTCGCCAAAAATTAATTTGATAAAATTTCTTTCCCTAAAATTTGAAATTCACTATAAAATTCAATTCTAAGATTAGTAGGAAAAATTGAAAATTGAAAATTTTAACGTCAATTTAACCGTAAAAATTTGAATTTCGTCTCAAAAATTTAAACTTTAGGCCAAAATTTTCACTTTTATATCAAAATTAAATTTGAAGTAAAAATCAAATATTAAGACTACCTTTGAAATTAAATTTTACTAAAGTTTTCCCGCCAAAAAACTTTTTTTAAGCTCAACCGAATTTGCTACACAACCGAATTAGAAAAATGCCAATTGAATTTGTAGTCTAATCGAATTTGAAGTCCAATCAAATTATCCTTTTGATATTATTCTCAATCAAAATTCACTAATCAAATTCACAAAAAATATCAACAATCGAAATTCACCAATCGAATTTCTCTAACCGAAATTCACCAATCAAAATTCACTAACCAGTTACTGAGTCGAATTTGCTCAAAGAACCGAATTTTGATCACAACAATTATTTAGTCGAAATTATACTCCCAATCGAATTTCGATCTAAACGGTTTATTAGTCGAAAATATATATCCAAACGGTTATCTAATCGAATTTATGACCCCAACTGAATTTCGTACAAATTTTAACTCAATCGAATTTCAAACAAACACAGTCGAATTTCACTAAATTCCACAAAACTCGATCAAAGCAGTTATGGAACCGAATTTCACTAAATCACAATTGAATTTAGTCTAAAACCTTGTTTTCCAGCTACTTTTTCGAATATTAAGCTCAAAAATCACAGCTTTTTGATCAAACTTATTGCAAAACATGTTCTTACAATAAAAAAACACAAACTTTTTATGTCATTTTCATATTAAAGACAAGTTCTATACGTTTTGTGATGTTAAAAAAAGAAACGTAATCAAAATTAAGCTCAATAAGAACGAAATAAGCACACAAATAAGCACGAAAATAAGCAAATCTTCAATCTCAAAACATGAATAAGCACTAGATAATGACAGTAATCTGCAATCATTGGCTCTTGATACCACATATTAGAATATAAGATCTTGATTGAAGATATAGTATGTGTGAATTATGGTGTGCTTAGTGTGTGTTTTGAGAGATAATTTATGTATGTGTTTTTCCTTTTCTCAAATAATGCTGATACAAATGATTTGGTGTGGTGTTGTTGTTACATCATAATGGTGTCTTAATGCCTTATTATATACTTAGTAATGTGGCTAAGAATATAATAAATACGCTTTTAGTCCCTAAACAATATAGATTTAAGCACATCAATCCTAAATTTAATTTCTCACTATCTTTACATCAAAAATGGAATTTATCTCTAATTCTAAGAATGGGACAAAATTGTTTTTAGTTATTAACCATGGGAAGATATCAGTGAAGAAATTGAGTGAAAGAAATTATTGTGGTAAAGTAGTTTGATTAAGACGATAGATTCGTATTCATGATTGAGGTTACTTCATCAGGTTTTTTGAATACGCTATAGTGTATCATTAGCTTCAAAGATCAATTGAGATAGTTGATTTAACACTTGCATGGAATTACTTCCCAATAATACGGACATCATCTTCAACAATTAAGATTACTACTTCAACATTCAAGATATAGATATGTGATTGAGGGGGAGCTAAAAGAGTATGAAGATTCAAGGATAAAGTCAAGTGTTAAAGTCTTCTTCAAGAAAGGTTCAATTAATGTCATCGTATTAAAGATCTTTTGTCAACAACATTATGTGATTGAAATCCACCTTCAAGATCAAGATTCGTCAAGTTTAAAGATAAAAATTTCATAAAGCTATTCGAATTGTAAATGAAGATCAAGATATAAATAGCTTTTAAGAATGTTGATTTTGAGTTCGAAAGTAGAGTTGATACCTTCAAACATGAAGATCATGATACAAGGTCGTCCTTAGCTTTCACAAGGAATTCTCAGCATTTTCAAGCTTCAAATAAATAAGATTCAAATCTAGCCTATCATTACATAGAGGAAGATTGTTGGAATTAGAGATAAATTCCATATTTGATGTAAAGATAGTTTATAGCTAGATTTAGGATTGATGTGCTTACTAGTAAATAGTCTAGGAACTAAAAGTGTATTTATTATATACTTAACAACATTACTAAGTATAAATTAAGGCTTAATGCAACCATTTGATGTAAAAAACACAAATCAACTCATTTATATCAATATCAAATGATAAAATATTAAACACACACGCATTTTCTCTCTAAACAGACTCACTAATTACACCTTGATTTACACATACTAATCCATCAATCATGATCCTATTCTCTAATAAAATGTCATTCAATAATGAAACGGGATTGTAGATAAAGTTCGAGTGAGAGTTGCAAATGATTTCAAAACATGTCATTTCTATTTCTCTATGGTTGTCGTATACTTTAGTACGAGACCCGGGTTCGAAGTAAAAAAGTGTACACGTCAGTGCACTTTATCTTAGATAGAATAGAAATTTTCTTTATCACGAGAAACTTTTCTCAAAAATGTTTCAAAAATTACGCTCATGTCACAAACAATGTGATATAAATAAAAAGTCATCATCGTGATCTAAAAAGAAAACAAAAGATATTTTTTACAAAAAATCAAACCCTCGAACAAAAAAAATATTCTTTTAAAATACGAGGCTTTGTTTAAAAGGGAGAAAAGCTTTCAAAAGTGTCTTTCGAAGTGTTACAAAAATAAATGGAAAAAATCTTGTCATAACGGATCACTATATAAAAAGTATCTTTCCAAGGACCAATTTTGCAAAGTATAAGTAACCTTGGGGGTTTACGGTTACTTAGGACTGAACTTGAAAAGAGACCTTAACCTCGGGGACTGTTTTGCCAAAATCCAAAAGTTGTGTGTATAAAAGGTAGAAATTCGGCGAGTTAAAACACTTATTCAAAATATTTATTTTTTTCTCTCAATCTACTCTCGCTGGATAATTCACTTGTTCAAGAATTGATTGTTAGACAAAAGGTGAACCACAAAAATCATTCCTAAACATCTTTTTAACTTGTATCCAAAATGAACTGGTCTTGCTTATTTTGATTTAATCAAAATCGTGATAATTTGTGTTAGGGTTTGATTTTTGAAAAAGTGTGTTTTAGGCAATTTACCATAGGGCTTTCATTGTTTTGGATATACACATACTAATTTCAAAAGGCTTTTGCACAGGTTTGAGTATACCATAGACTTTGAATGACTTTTCTTGGCTCGTTCTAGGCGAGTTCATGCGAATAGGGTCAAGTTGTTTATGGATATGTCTTAAATAATTGGAAAGTGTTGGTATGTGACTCAATCAATCTCAATATGAATATTGAATGCATAAACAAATTTGTATGTTGGATTTGTACTTGTGTTAAGGACATGCGAGTTTAGAACACAAGAACAGGCGAACGTAGAACTCAAGAACAGGCGAATGTAGAACTCAAGAACAGGTGAGTGTAGAAGTCAAGAAAAGGCAAGTATAGAATTTGAATCCAGGCGAGTTTAGAACTCAAGGACAAGAAAATGTCAATTTTTAAAAAGAGGCGAGTGTTAATTTCAAATTCAGGCGAGTATAGAATTTAAAATGGCGAGTGTAAAATTTGAAATACGGTGAGTGTAAAAGACAAAGTCAAGCGAGTATAGATTTGAAATACATCGAGTTTATACATAATAGAACCGGGCGAGTGTACACTCAAAACATGCGAGTTTAAAAGCTTAACTTAAGCCAATTTAGACCAAGTTGACTGTTTGACTTTGACTATTGACAAGATTGGACTTTTACCATTGACTTTCACATGTTTCACTTGTTGAACTCGAATTTTAAATGAACTTGTTGCCCGTAATTGAATTTGTTGTCACCCGAACACGTGTTTGCAATCTAATCTGTCAATAAAGTAGAAATGTCAAAAATAGTTAAAATCATGTATTTTAATATCGAAGACCGTTGTTAGCGATCTAAGTTGCATTCGGTCTAGGGTACTCAGAAGCGTTGTTAGCGTCTTCGGGTGCATTCGTTCGAGAGTATTAAAAAAAAGTTGCTAGCGGCATAGTGGTCGTCCGACTTAGATATTAAAACATTTTTTCTTAACTTTCTTTCTCATTTATATGTGTTATATGAAAATCTCTCACATTACCACAGTGCACCCGGGTATTTCATATACTCTTACGTTAATCTTTGGATTTCGTCCACTAGTGAAAGGTCTACTACATTAGTACTTGTACTATGTGTGGTATACCCAAGGCATCTAATCTCGTTTGAGATTTTTTTTTTGATACTTAATAGTATTGATTTGTCAAATTCTAGTAAACTTTAATGCTACAGAGTTTGTCATATCAGTGTCCATTGTTTTTAAAGATAACACATACGCATGAAATATAATTTCTGAACTGCTTTTGAGATAACTTGACACGATCATGACCGAGAGTATATCATAAAAGCTGATAATGTATCCATTTAACTTGTCCACGTAACAAAGTACTCAAAGTTTTAACATGTGTTAGGAAAAAAATTAGGTAAAGGGTTTCCTCGGTAAATTGAATTACACCAAAAAACCAAAAAACATTTAAGTACAAAAGGTGTAGGTGATGTCCTACAACCCAGCACTTTACATAGGCAAACAAGAACAAAAATGAAACGACATGAGATTGACAATCCAGACTAATGAACAACCAGCCACTACGCAAATATAATAATACATATGAAGCAAAAGAAAACATTGACTCATAGGAAACAAACAACGGCGTCAACCATTTTCGTGAACCGCAGCCTACTTTGTTGTAACTCAACCAAGAGTCACTAATAATCAAGTTGGTTATTAGGGTTAGTCGTCACCTAAAAGCTGATGATGGATCCCTTTAACCAGTCTACATAACATAGGGCTCGAGGTTAGGTTAATAAAAGGAAACCTCATTCTCATGCGAATAAATGATTTCTGAAAAGATTTTTCCTTACAAAGAAATAAAGTGATAAAAAGATGTTATCTCATAAGTGGTAAACTGAATGAAAAATTTCAACATGAGATAATCAATAATCTAGTTCATTTACCATATCTCAACTTTTTTGAGATAATATCCATAAAGTTTTGGTGAGGATAAACAGAAAAAGAGACAAAAATCGTATGTGAAAAGAAAAGGGCACACGTCTTGTGTCAAAAAAAGTAAGTACACAGCACATGAGAAAGAAAACGATATAAGTATGTTAAAAAAGAATTGCTCGACCATACAAAATAGACAGAGAAAAAAGAAACAAAAAATATGTTTGTATTATTGTGACACTAACACATTTGCATCTCATTCTTAGTACTCAAATGTCTCAAGCAGATACTCAACATCCTATCCGAACAGGATAGGACCTTATAGCTAATGAGAAACGAGTTTCAATCAATAATAGCAGCCACAAGATTGATCCAGATGTACCCATAACTAAACCACTGCTTTGGCTAGCACTCACAATCCTGAAACAACATACCCTATACAACGCACTTACACTCACAACAACAGTACCAAAAATCTACATGTAAAAATTATGGTACACAGTCACCGAAAACCCAAAACACAAAGAAATACCGTTTTCAATTGGATAATCAAGAATTTGAGCTAGGATTAGAGCTCTTCTGCACTATGATACGAGCTTCCCCAAGAGAACAAAATCAACCATTCACAAAACCTTCACTACATAACACACTTGTTGAATTTATTAAAACACTAGGCTATGATGAATAAGGAAAACTACTTGACAAGACTTCATAATTCATCGTCTCCAGACTCTTTCAATCGTGGAGAACAATTCTCAATGTCCTCAACAAGTGCCTCACAGGATAGGAAAATGGCTTGGATAAAGCAAGACAACCATTGTTGCAGATACTTTGGGTGTTTTGTAAACAATGTCGTTATGGACTACGCAATGTTGATTTGAGAAGAGTCTGAATTCAAAATTACATGCAGAAAGAACAAAAAGACTGAAAATTTACCTTATCCAAGATACACCAAGTTGATCATTGATCATTTCCTTTCCAAGAATAATGACATAGCTAAAATATTAGATGTGGATATGTACAACGAATCACAAGATGAAGTCATGTAAAAGTCTAGGGTAGCTACGAAAGGAGAAATGACGTATGTGATGAAATACCTGATACAATGCTCACTGATAAGATCAAGAAGACGTCTAGATATAAGAAATATTTAGAGAATATTAAGGATATAGTAGTTCCAATGGCTCAACCATAACCTGTTACACCTACCCAACGAACGCATAGGAAATCTAACGCCTTAGTGGATAGGAGAACTGGCAAAGGTTTAATGATAAGAATATATGTAGTTGGTGAGTCCGTGGATGCTACCAAAAGAAAGATTGTTATTATAGAAAAATAAGAAGGTAGCAATTGTTGTGAATGTTGAGAAAAAAAACATATGTTGATGATGAGGATCAAGTCAAATTTTCTACTCTCGTAAGTATTGACACAGAAAGACAAAGACTTGCAAGAGAAAGCCACGAAAAGCTTATTATTAAAAAAAGATGATGATGTAGATGACACTCTTGAAGCAGTGAAGACACAAAAGCTGAAAGGAATCAAAATGATATCACCTGCTACACAATCATTACTTGACATAAAGCAAGGAATTAAGTTAAGTAGACAAGAACACTTGGTTTATGAGTTTTTAGGGGTGAAGGAGAAGGGTCAAAGGCTAGGCTAGACACTCAGGAACTTAAGAATCTTGTAGATAGTGGCAAAACCCTTAGAGATACTAGGCTTGATGATGAATTCTTTTTGGATGATAAAGACTTGGATGGAGAGATTGATGAGACATGGGTATATAGGGTATATGTTCATAATGAGAAGAAATAAAAACCCTCTTCACACCACTTAACCCACCTAGGACCGGATTTTCATAGGATGACGTCTCACATTACCTGAACGGGAACCCTGCACCTTCTTTGAGGGACGTTGACTTGCCGAGGATTGTAGGAATATCTAGAATAAAATCTTAAGGCAAGAAACCAAGTAAGGACTCCTTTGATATAGAGTCGGCTCACTGAGTAGCAAACTGTCATAAACCTGGAGGTCATTATGACCGAACCTACTGGGCCAGATCAATGTGGTTCCACATGGGTCGAATTCATGCTAATTACACTATAGGAAACTCTAACCTCTATGGTAATTCTAGAGCAAAATATTGAGCTAACAAGCTTTATATTATGTTCATATAAAATTCCTTTAGATGTTCAAGCACCAGCTTTTAAATGTCAGCTACCTCTTCTTACTACTGCTGATGAAACAATCTCACCTCCTCATACCACAACTATCACAAAAACAAAACCAACAAGCTCTCACGAGAAAAGACAAGTGAGTCGGATTATTTCTATAGCTAAACAAAGGAGAGTCAATCCAATGTCACAACAACTTAAATCCATAAATGAAAAACTTCAATAACATAAAAGAAATTAGATGACCTCATGACTTCCAAAGTACCTGATGAAATTGAAGAATTAGTAGGAGCACTAGTGATTAATGAAGACAAGAATCAATTAGCAAACATTGTACATGATGCAGTTGCCGACTTTATCTTACCCCATATACATAGCATTGTGTTGCATGTTCTCCGCACTGAACAAATAAGTCTTACAACAACACTAAGACTGTACACAACCAACATCACCATTCTTGAATTAAAAGCAAAATTACTTGACATGATGTCCAATGATCCAGACTCTATTAAAGGTGAAATCAATATTTCTCACTATTATGCTCTTTGTAATTTTGTGGAACAAGACAAGAGAATTGCAAAGAAAGAATCATGCAATGATGAAAAACTAAAGAAAAGAGCATGCGATGATCAGGATCCTCCAAAAAATCATGAGGGGGAAAAGAAGTATAAGAATCACAATCAAGCAGGTGAATCTTCTTCAAGAAAACAACAAGTCACATTCGAATCAACCGATTATGAAACACAACCGTCTTCTACCGACAAGTCACGAAAATACAAAGAATTATTTAGTAAAGCAGCAGACAAAGATTATGATTGGGATGATGAATTAAATGAACATAGTTAGTTCAATGACTTGGTGGATGCTAGCAATGATCTAAAAGAGGGTGAGATAAATCCAGATAATTTAATAGTTTCATTTGCTAAACGGTTGAAGAAATTCCTTAACACCAATAAGTTGACTAAATAATATCTAAGGAGGAGGAAAAGTATTGGATTTGATGCATTCAAAAACACCTTCATGAGCAGAACCGAGTATGGATTGGGTGAATCTTAAATCAAGCATCAACAATGAACAAGAACAATTCTCTTATCTCACCAAACCACATCCATTGATATGATCAAGAATCAATAGGAAGATACCATTAAGTAACTTCTTCAACAAGGACTTAGAATACTTGATGCACGAAAACAAGGAAAATAATTATTCTTTATGGAAACTAGAAGGGGGGTTGAATAGTTTACATGTTTGTTTTGCGTTTTAAAAGTTTACTTTCAAAAATGTATAGATCCGAGTTATAATTTAATCCAAAACACAATATTTAACAAGCAATACTATCTAAACTAAACCTCGATAACAACAATAATATGTAAAAGAGATAAGAAAGAAACAACCAAACCAAGACACCAAGTTTAAACGTGTATGGCTACAAGCACCTCTTCGCCCTAACTCACTCCCTGATATCCCAACTCGAGATTCACAAATATCAACAAGCTCCCTTTAGTGCGGAGAAAAACGTTTACACCGTCATTAGATATATTCCAACACTAAGCTAAATGTCAAGTCCTAATCTTAGCTAGAACCAATCTACCACTTCACAAGATATACCCACTCACAAGATCTACACTATCGGATTTACACAATATCCAAATCACACAACTACACAAGATAAATACAATAGAGGTTTGTTACTTAGAAGAAAATAGGAGATATCACTAATTAACACTTCGCTTCTTGACGAATACGAGTGTTCTTCTCTTGCACTTAAATGAGAGGGAAGAGATGAGAGGGAAGAGATGAGAAGAAGAGATTAGATCACTTGAAACAAGATCTAAGTATGTTAGTGATCAAGAGTTTTAGTGAGAGAAAGAAGGTTTAGAGAGAGAAAGAAAAGACTGAAAAATTTCATGCCAAGAGGAATATTTTTCTGCTAGGAATGGGCCAGTATTTATAGGTAGGGAATCCCAACGGCTATCTAGGGGCGGTCCCGGCGGTCCCTTATATATAAGGGAGCCGCCAGGCCTATAAGGGGGCCGCCGCCTAGACTCCGCTCCCTTTTTTGTCTTTTTTGTGGGGAAGGTTGTATCTGGTGTAGAAGCTTCCGTTTTGAGGGAAAATTTGACTTTTAAATTTGAATTCAAATTTTAAGTTTTTAATAAAACTTTTTATTTTAATTAGAAAATATTTTGTAAATGTATTTTTAAGAAAATACTTTTGTAGAATTAAAAGTGAGGATTAAGAGAAAAATATTTTCTTGATCACTAATCATGCTTAATTATTTTGTTTGTCTATACCTTAAGTGATCACTAATCTTAGAAATGAAATTTTACATTTAATAATTTGTAAACGTTTATTTTTATTGTAAACGTTTTTACATTTTGTTATTATCAAAACGTTGAGAGGTCGAAAAATATAAATAACATTTTTGAGCAGTATTTGTATTAACAATCTCCCCCTTTTTGATGATGACAAAATATAAACTCATTTTAAATAAAATTAAAGATGTCAAATTATTAAATGAGTTATGTTCAATTTCTCCCCCTTTTTGTCGAATTCGAAAAGAATGATCGTCGAGTTTGTTGAAGGAAGAAAGAGATCGACGATATCAAGACTCCCCCTTGATGTATGCTCCCCCTCGTTCAGGGCACCAAGGGATTGATCTTACAATAATTTGTTTGCTACAAAACAAAGTTAGAAGTACAAGTGCAAGACAAATATCTTTCAAGTTAACATCTTGCATTTAAATTAACAAAAGAAGAGTTTCATTCAACTAACAAGAAACTCATACATTAGCACATCTAAAATATATTCATACAATATTTGTATGAATCATTATAATAGAAAGTAGACAATTATAAAGACATGATAAGGCATAAATCTACACTAGTGAATTCTTGAAGAGTAGAAGATGCCATGATCAAAAGATGAGTTGTTTATTATTAGGTGAAATTAAGCTTTTGAGAGTGCTTAATTATGGCTAGGAGGTTGTTATTGAGGATGGAAATTGAGTGGAAGGACCAATGATGAGAGATTTGATACGATTAAGGTCATCTTTCAATGTATCAAATAGATTTCGGGTATTTAAGCAACAATGATAAGATTCCAAATGAAAATTTACTTGATCGAAAGAAGGTGGAGGGATATATAATGAGGTAGGAGTTGAAGGATTTGTTGCTTCAATTGCTTGTTGGAGATTTATCTCAAGAAGATTAGACAAGTGATGAAGTTCATGTGCTATTTGGTTTGGAGATGGATTTTGTGGAGGCGAAAGAGATGGTAGAGAATTGGTTGTAATAGGAGAGACAGGTGTATGTCTATTAAGTGAAGAAGATGGTGGTGATGGTGGGCGATTATGACTTTGTCTCCAAGGCTCAAGAATAGCCCTTCGGTGTTTTCTAGAGTAATCATGAGTGGATTTGCTAGAGGATGACATTGAGATCTTGATGAAAGATGTAGGAGAGGAGGGTAGATTGATATGGAGAAGAGTGATGGTTATATAGAGGGATTTTGGGAAAGGCATGGTATTGGAGAGTGAAGATTCTAGGAGGTGTTTTGTCTAGAAAGGAAAGGATGGTTGGACCTAAGTAGAATAGGGTCAAAGTTGCAGAAAAAAAGAGGGGACAGGAAAATTTTGTAGTTTTCTGATGGCGGTCCCTTATATCAGTGGCGGTCCCATATATATTAGGGAGCCGCCCTATATTTAAGGGGACCGTTTTCTGGAAACTTACGAAATTTTCCCAGAAGTTTAATCCTTTTTCAGAGTGATAAATAAGGATTAGAAGGGCGATTATGGCATTTCCATCACTTCAAGAATCACATAATATATCTAAAGGAGAGAATAAGTCATGTAATATGGCCAAGATGAAGCATATAAATGACTAAAATGTCTACTAAATGTCACATAGCAATCATTAAACGTGATTAGAGGAAGTTATACAATAGTAGAAAATATCATAATAATACCTAGTTTAAATTTACTTGCAAGATAATCTTATCAAACACACGTGTTACGTTACTACATCTATGTTACGTGTGATGATCATGATGAGCACATCGATCGTCTTCAGAATTCTCGTTAGTTGAGATGATATGTAAAAGATTCATTTTAGTTGGATAGGAGATGAAGTTATGATTGTTTGGAGAGAATTTGGTTAGATTGTCAAGAAATTTTGACAACAGAAATCCGTATGGCAAGATGCCATTGGATCGATGTTTAAAGTCATTTATTCGATTTAGAATGAAATGAGAGATGTTGAAGGTTGTGTTTATTGATGGATTTTAAAGACCATTCATTGTTGTAAAAACAGTGTCCTTCAAACGGAATATTGAGTAGTGTTCCAAAATCCCGAAATGAAGCACCAACTCTCTTTCCATTTATTTTAAACAATATGATCCAGAGATCATTTACAAGAGTTAGTTCAAACGTTTGATAAAATTCGTATATGAATTTTGGATGTAAATTTCCTTTTGAATGAAGAAAGGTTTGAAATTTAGTTTTGTTTAGGTTCTTTTCTAAGGGGTTGTTTGATAAAAAATATGATTTAGCACTGAATGAATCAAAGGTGCTGAATGATTCCAAGATGCTGAATGAACCTGATTCCGAGTGAAAATGATTGTTTGATAATTGTTCTGAATGAGCAATCTGAATTGACTAAAATTACCAATTTAACCTTCTGTCTAGTTTTTCTATACCAGAAATATATAAACTCTGATAAAAACATATTATCAACTCGAATCAAAATATAATATCAAAAATTAATGTTGAAGTTAACAACAAAATGTAAATAGTCTTGTCAAAAGATCATAAAACAAAACAAATTACGAACTAATCTTAGGTTGTAGCATTTAAAAATAACTCATTAGCAATCTGATTACAGAGATTAGCCATATATTCATTTCCTTAAGGACCCCATTGTGTGTCGTCCATGCCTTGTCCCCCACCTTCTTCACCTTGTTGTTCAGTAGTAAACATGGTGTTTGCATCACTTTGTAAAAATAATTGATCATGAATGTTGCATTTCCTTATGAAGTTTTGGACCGCGAAACACGCAATCACTACATTTCTTTGTATCGGAAAAGGATAAGGATCCATTTGTTTTAGTATTAGGAACCTTGCTTTTAAGACACCATAAGCACGCTTTATAACATTTCTAAGTTGTGCATGAGCATGATTGAACCTTTCTTCTTTTGTTAAGGGACGTCGACGTCGGAAATAAGCTAACCAATACCTCGTATTACGATATGGAGCCATAAACCCACACATGTTTGTATATGCAGCATCACAAAGATAATATTTGTCTACAAAGGTAATTTTGTGAGAACATTAGTTCATTTACAAAAAAAAGGATAACAACAATAAAATCGACATGTTATGCGAGGATAATACATACTTGGTGGAGGAAACGGGAAGTTAGAGTTTAGATTAAATGCTACTTCTGTCAAAACTCTTGAATCATGAGCTATGCCTTCCCATCCGGCCCAAACGAACGTGAACATCATATTAAAGTCGCATATCCCTAAAACATTTTGGAAACACTCACCTTTTTCTCTTCCTCTATAACGGATTTGTTGATCGACAGGTACAACTGCATGTACAAGAGTTCCATCGAGTGCACCAATTGCCCCCTAGATAAAAAATTTCATATATGAGAAATTATTCATTCTACATAGGATTTAGAATATATTTTAAGTATAATGTACCATGAATATTTCTCTTAAGTTTCTATGTCGCTCTGACGTATTTGCTTTAAAAGATGTTGGCACTATGACTTCTCTTGCAAATTGCATCATCCCTCGTAGTACTTTGTGAAAACATTCATAAATAGTTTGTGTGGAGTGTTGAAACCTTCGTTTAATCATTCTAAAGCGTTCATTATGACCTATAATTGTCAAAAACATTGCCATCTTCTCTTCAACACTTATATTTATACTATTTTGCAACCAATTTCTTTCTTTGAAATGGTTGCATAACAAAATATATGCATCACGAGATAAACGCATTAACTCTTAACATTGTATATTAGATCCATGTAACAGTTCTTGTGTGTACGCATGATCGGTCAAGGCAGAAGTGTTATCTCTTATCCTTTCTATCCTTCTTGAAGATTTTATTTTCATATACTAATATATGATAAACAAAAGTAGAAGCTCATCCTCCAAATCCATATTTCACCTTGCAATTATAAGATAAAAACAAAAATTAACAAGTACCGCTTAAATTACATCGTATTCAAAATACTAGAATCAAATAATCTCGTCAAAATATCATAACAAGTAAGAACACAATTATGCAAATCCATATCACTAATTCAAAGCAATTTCAAACCATAACATCAGCAAATAAAATGTTAACATGACAAGAACAGATGGTGTTCAAATTTAGAGTAAAACAACAAAAAAGTCCGATTCAAATTTTAACTCTTATTTAACTAGTCTAATATCCCATACTTGCATCCAGCATTCCTAACCCAATTCTCTAAACTCTCTGGCTTTAAGCGCATCCAAACTTTCCTATAATTAGCGCTTTCACTAAAAAGCATAACTACAACGTCGTACAATGGGTTATGTGTTCCCCATCCAACATTCTCTAACTTCTTCATGCAATCATCAATATCATCTCCTCTATGTTTTTCCATCATAAGTTGAACAACTTTGGCAAAGTCTTCCTCAATAGCAGACTTGTTTGAAGTGCTTGCTTGTTTAACTTTTCGTTTTTTGGTTTGAGGACCAGAACATTCTTGTGTTGGATTTGGGGGTTCTTTAGTTGATGTCGGGATTGCTTGCACGTGTTGGATATCATCATCTTCAAGTGACACCACATTAACAGAATCTTCACAATCATTAGGAAGATTGGAAGCTGGTCCCCAACCTTCAAATCCATTAGAAGTTGACCCGTCAAATAGTTATGTACAGAGATCGGGGAATAGCAATCCAGTACTCCTCACTGGTTCTACGTATTTATTTGACTGTTTAAAAGAACTTATAAGTATAGATAAAACTATCTAGGAGACTAATACTGAAACTATACAAAGGATAGAATGTGACCTTTATCTCTATCTGCCATTCTTCTTCTGTTAAGTTAAACGTGTTAGTTATTGGATCATACCCATTTCCTGTTTTGTTCTTTAATTTGGTCCACGCAGTAAACTTGTTTTTAAGATAGTCAAAATGGTTTTTCATTTGTCGTTGATCAGCAATAAAATTGTGCTCCTTTTTAAGTATTTCTCCAAAATGTTTCCATGAAAGCATCTTAAGGCTACTTCCGTCTCATCCATTTACAGCAACCTCATGTATACAAGCTTCAAGAAACGTTTTAACCACACTTTCCTTTTTCCAGTTAAGCCTAGGTTTCTTTTGTTTTGAAGATTCACCAACGGTTTCCATGCCTATAAAGATACAATAGCAGCAATTTTACTTAGCTGCATATATATCAGTATACATTCTAAGTCGTGTGATAGTTGGTAACAAATGAATTGGCTCTTGAGATACAATAGCAGTAATTTTTATTAGCTACATATATAGAGATCCAGTAGCACCAATCTTAGTAGTATGACATTCAAATGAAGACTTAAACAATGAGTTGATAAAAAATGTTTGCTCATGTTTAAGTGGTGTGATAGTTAGTGGTAACACGACTCATAAAATGAAAATGTTGCAAACACATTCATGTTAAGGACTTACTCCAAGTGATAATTCATAGTTCAACATTCGTAATAAAAATCATAATTCATGTTTGGGATCAAGGAAAACACTCCAACTTTAGTTAACATGATCATAAAAATTCTGCATACCAAAATTACATTGCAGAATTATTAAACCTTCAAAGCTAATGACTAGAACCATTGTAACTTAGCCATCAGGTAAACAACCGTTAAGCTATATGTGGCCTAAAACCCGCCGCAACGCGCGGGCAAAAGATCCTTGTTACTACACATATTACAAGTTTGATAACATTTCTTTACCAGTATATATTTCAATCTGTCTACTACATATATGATAGTATAAAACTATACATTCTTCTCATGGTCATGGTCATAAATGATGGTCTTGATTCCAACCTCTTCAATTATAATATACATACATAGTACTCATGCAAGGACTCATTTGTTTATTAATCAATTAACATCACACATAGCTCAGGTTTCCAAGATTCTCACAATAATACTACTTTGATCAAATAACATATACTACTACTATCACATAATAAATACTACCTTTATCATATTACATAAATTTTGTTTCAAGATCATAATAGAGTTTGCATATACCTAAAGATGCAATAATTTATTATTGGATAAACTTATAGATACAACTTGAAAAACTATACAAATTAATAAGGTTTATTACCTGTAACAATTGTATGACAAATAAGATCAAGAGAAACCAAGTGGATTAAGCATGAGATAATTTTTCATTACTAAGGGGCAACTCGAGAGGTAAGTTTAGGAACGTATGAAAAAAGGGTATTTAGGAGAAATAAGATGATGTTGAATCAGAGAGGAAGTGTATGAGAGGCAGCCCATTCAGTACTGGGTTGGCCCACTCAATACCCTTTTTTCTCTACCAAACACTAGTACCTTTGACCGATTCAGTTTTGAGTGCTGAATTATTTATTTAAGTGGCTAGCAAACACACCCTAAGATAATTTTGGAATCAAATGTTTCATCAACAATTCTTCCTTCATGAATGGGTCGTAAGTGTATTTTTATGAATGATGATTTTTGTGAAGAATTGGTGTGTTCAGTAAGGTAAGATTTATGGTGAGTTCTTGGTCTTTTGTGTCTTTATTGAGACATTCTTTTGTTCACCTATCATCAAAAGCAATATTTTAGAAGACATTACTTATGAGATTCATCATTCGTTAGGCAAATGTCTAATGTGTGCTTATATGCGACAAATATGGAGTAACGATTAACTCGACCTAAATATAACATCCTAAGACTTAATCCAAACGCTCCTTAATTTGATATTTCTCATCCAAACAAGTCGAAAAATACATATGAATTATGTATCTCGAAATTTGTTTATGAGATCATTATACATGTGTTTGAAAACATTTTTGGGTTGGATTAACAATGCATAACAACAATTTTATTATGTTCCTAACGTGAGTGATTTGAAAATAAAATTGGGGTTTTGGTTCGAAATCAATTTTTCAACAAATTCACTAATGTATGCAAATCCTATATCTACAGGAAGCATATTAGTTATACATTGTATCCTAGTACTCTTAATTGTAACATTTCGTATTTTCAGGTCATTTACGACGTCATGTATTTCACTAATTATTATTTTTATTTCTCTCGTACGCGTTCGCTTTTAATTTTAAGTGTTAAGTTAAATCACGTGAACTAAAAATCAACAACCAACGTAATCGGACACCAAACAAATTAAAGTTTATGTCAAGCCATCATTATATTATTTTATTTTTTTTTTCAAAAGTAATAATTAACTTTTATATTT
>BQNB010107813.1:4188-23085 GCA_026074375.1 Tanacetum coccineum | reverse complement strand
GACCCGTATCCGGAACGATTTTGAGTCCTTGGCAATCCTTTTTTCGAAATGACCCTTCAACGTCGAGTTGGATGAGTGATTCAAAAACTTATCGCAATGTTTACAATGAGCCTTCAAACTCCTATCCGACAACTTCACGAGTTTATAATTACACCAAATTTCCAGGTTGCGGGTTGTTTCTAAAACCGCAACAATCGTTGGTGCATTTGAAGAACCAACACCGACGGAAGTTGAAGAAGATTGAGTTGCCATTTTGTGAGCGATTTGATTGTTTCAAGAGTGTTTTTAAGAGTGTTTGATTGTTGTAACTAAACCAAACTCAATATACCTATTTAAACTAAACTTGTGATGGCAAAATGGTGATTAAAAGCAAAAAAACACACAAAGAAACGATAAGAAACGTCTCTTTTTTTTGGGGCAGACCACTCCAAACGGCTAGTTGAAAAAAATGATTTGGGACTGGTTTTTAATAACCGGTTGGGTAAAAACTTGTTCGAACCGGTTCTAACGGCTAGGAATGAAAACCGGTTAGAAACCGACGATTTTTCCATAACCGGATCCGGTTAGGGTCAAACACCGATGTTGATCGGTTTTGGTTTCGTTTTTTTTTTCGGTTTCGGTTTTTTTTCCACGACTAAATACGTATACACTACTATGGTTTTTCATACAGAAAAAGGGTCATACAAGATCGACTAATTTAAGCTGGTCATGCGAAAATGAATGAGTAAATGGGTTGAACCAAAACAACTCAAGGGACGTTTCTTTCCCACTTAATAAGTGGCTCAAACTCTTGTTTTATTTTATCAGGGACGGAGCTACACACAGCCTTGGGTTGGGCAAGGCCCACCCTCAAGTTCTAGGATTTACTACATGTTTTATATGAGTAATTTAGAATTGTTTCATTAATTAACAAACTGGCCACCCAAATTTCAAAAATGATTAAAACTTATAAATAAATTGAAGTGATTGTCATCGTAAGCATACATTTATTATAATCTTGCATTAGTTCAAACTTGAAATTGCTAATTTACAGATTTCTTATATGGTTAATTTGTTTTTTACATGTATGTAAAGGCATCAGCCCTTGTTAGATGCTTCACTAGGGCTGTAAACGAACCGGACGAACGCGAACGGAGGTATGTTCATGTTCGTTTATTTAATTTTAGCCGAACAAATAAACGAACACGCACGCGTAATCGAACCAAAATTGTTGTTCATGTTCGTTTATTTAGATTTGAGCTTGTTCATGTTCGTTTATGTTTGTTCATTAATAAGTTAAACGAACGTAAACGAACATAAATGAGCATAAACGGACATAAATGAACGTAAAAGATCATATATAAACGTAAACAGAATTAACAAGCGTGTAACTAACGTTGTTACTTTAAACGATCCATATGATCATCTTATCTATATATATAATCATTATCCCAAAATATGGTCTTAAGAATAACATCATTTCCATCCTAGCTCATATTAAAATATAGTCATATTACTATACAAGCATCATTAGTATGCATAGTCGATGCTTACATAAGGAAATTAATAAATACTTAAGTACTATATTAATATACTATTGTTAAGGACTTTAAAATACTTGATATATAATTTTTTTTTAACATTTGGGATGTTAATCGAACATAAACGAACATAAACGAGTTTCCCGTCGAACGATCTGCGAACGGTTCGCTGAACGTTCAGTTCGTTTACAGCCCTATGCTTCACATTGATTTAAACATATATTTCGTACATTTGAGTCCAAGTTTTTAGATCAAAGTTTTATTACACAAAAGATTCTAGTTTTATCGTGCAAGTCATGTTGTGTAACATCTATGCAATTGAAATAGAAACTAATTA
The DNA here is from genome assembly GCA_026074375.1 of Tanacetum coccineum. Taxonomy (NCBI): domain Eukaryota; kingdom Viridiplantae; phylum Streptophyta; class Magnoliopsida; order Asterales; family Asteraceae; genus Tanacetum; species Tanacetum coccineum. The sequence goes on along the minus strand of BQNB010107813.1, from coordinate 21,228 downwards.
GTTAATTGCTACATTGATATTTGGCTCACCCGTACATAAAATCATGGCTTCGTCACTATATTTTATTGAGGAGGTTTACAAAATCTCCTCTCTCAATCTAAGGGTATGTTTGGCGCGCAAGCTTATCAGAGCTTATTATAGCATGAGTTTTTTTTTTTAGAAAAATAAGATACCATTAAAAATAAGTCTCGTTTGGCTGACATAGCTTGAAGGAGCATGCAAAAAAAATAAGCTACTAAATGGCATGCTAGTTAAACTAGCATGTAAAAATAAGCTTCAACAACCAGCTCCAGCAACCCGCTCCAGTGATCCGCTCCAGCTCCTACTAGTGCCAAACATACCCTAAATATGTCTCCAAATCACTTGCGGGGTAATTTAAAAAAACGATCCTTCAATTAAACTCGACTCAAATAAATTTAATACGTAACACTTGGCGTAAATGAAATAAGACAAACACCTCCAAACATGACATAAGGAGTCTAGTCTTATACAAAAACATTTCAAAATCCTTAAACCCCATAAACCCAAAACATTCATGGCTTCCCTTCACCTCCTTTCATCTAAAACCCTAAACCCAATCACCCTCCCAAAACCCATATTTCCGTTTTCCATACCCATTTCATTCAAACCCGTACAACCCTCTTTTACAACTGTCCCCAAAGTTGCACTTTCACCAAATTTTAATGACTTTCTAACCAGTGTTAAACAAAATGATGATGGGTTTAAACTGTTTGTGGGTAATTTGCCTTTTCATGTTGGTGATTTGGATCTTGCTAACTTGTTTCAAACATGTGGAAATGTTGTCATGGTTGAGGTATACTATCTGATTTGCTGTTTTTTTTACCACAAATGTGGTTTTGTTTGTTTACTTGTATAAGATGTAGACTTTTTTTTGTGTTTCTTGATTTTGAACTTAAGGGAGTGTTTTCATTAGCTTATTTAGCCGCCTTACGGGCTTATTTAATTTTGGGAAACCCGATAAGCTCACTTTTTGAAGCTTATGAGCTTCCAAAGTTGAGCTTATTGGCCTGAGCCAATAATCTCAAGTTAATAACCTTTAAAAAATGAGCTCATTGACTTTTCTAAAATCAAATAAGCCCATAAGCCGACCAAATAAGCTAATCCTAACACTCCCATTAGTATATATGGCAGATTAGCAATTTAGAGTGCTTGAATGAAACTGTTTATCCGCTTATTTTTAGAGTAAATGAATACATAGAGGGTGTTTGGCAACTTAAATATAAGCAGTTAGGAAGTAATGTTTGAATATGCTTATTTCATGTTTATCTTATACTAGTATTAAATTTTCAGTAGTAGAGACACGAATGTTAGATGGCTGCATATCTCCTTTAAGGGTTTGTAGGTTACATATGAGAGGTAAAGAGCCAATTTTATCCGGAAATAAGCAGAGAAGTAGGTCCCAACCTGCTTAAATAAGCAGAAGCAGTTTGGATTATCCAGATCTTCAAACTGCTTATCGGCTTAAAAATAAGCAGTCCTAAACATTCCCTTAAACATTATAATCTTGGGTCCACTAAGAATAGTCAGTTTTAAATTAGCAATCGTTACCTCTTTTGTTGATAAGAAAGCAGATTGTTTTAAGAAAACTAAGCACTTTTGAGAAGTTCTTAATTAGTAGATTTATATAAGCCATCTTAAACACCCCCTTAAGATCACACTCTATTGAAGGGGAGGGGGGTTATTTGACAGCGGGTTTTGAGAGCTGTGGTTATTGAGGTTTCTAGTTGCAGATACTCTTTTTTATTGTGATGCTGATTTATATCGACTTGTAGGGGTAATTAGTTTTGGAATAGCTGCAACTAAAATAATCTTGATTATCTAATTATCGAGGGGTATGATTACAACTTAAAACACAAACACAGGTGATTATCTTATTTTGATTATTTGATATCAAATAATAACTTTTAAAACAGTGTCAACGACCAAATACCAGGTGGGCTAGTAGTAGGCTCTCTTTTTTCTTGTGCAGTTACATCAATACATGGTACTTGGTATTAATTCAGCCTAATGTGTTACTTCCATTGGTAAAGATTGTTTCTTTGGACAAGATAAAAAGATTGAGAGTTTGAGATAGATAAACTACAACTTTAGTAAGTTCGTTATGTGAGGACATGTATGCTAGTATAAAGGTGAACTTTTTTAAGACGAATCTGATATTAGTTAGTTTTTATCCGACTGGTTAAATCTTTTTTTACTTAGTACATTATTCTGCAACACTCACATTCATGTGTAGGATTGAGCCCAGTAACTTTAGAGTTTAGACTATCTAGAACAAGTACCAAAGTCATGAAAAACTGGTTTGAATAAGTGTTTGGAGAAAAGTTATTATGAGTCGATGTCGATGTTTGGATGCTTATCAAACCTGAATATTTAGTTTTGCAGTTTTTAACTCTGATTATCACAGTGATATCAGTCTGATTTTGAGTATCAAACAAGTGAATGTTAGAGGTACGTGTTGCATTATCTAGAACTTTGACTTGAATCAGATTTGATAAAACTGATTATCTGATTCTAATTCTTGAGCGATGAAATAATCACTTTAAAATAACACATTCAAATAGCCCTTATATCAAAACTGAAGTTCGACAAACCCATGCTAATATCATTAGTTCATTACTGCTTAGTACATTATCGTGCAACACACACTTTTTGTAGCCTTTGAGTGCATTAAAATATTCTTTTTGCAGGTTGTATATGACAAATTGAACAGACGAAGCAGGGGATTTGGCTTTGTAACGATGTCATCCGTCAAAGAAGCCGAAGCAGCTGCTAAGAAGTTTGATGGCTATGTAAGTTCCTGAACTGAATATTATGTCCGTTCTGGTTTTTCTAATTATAAAAAGCCTCACCTTCTAAAATTGGGTGTTTTGCGTAAAACACTAACAAACATCTTCATTTATCTCGTTTTATCATTGCACTCTTTTATGTACACCTTAGTCATCAAAGTATGGATGTCTTCCATGTTTGAGTCATTTTGTAGCCAAAAGAAATCACCGGCTTTCAGAGATGATGATATTTGTATAGATATGCCAAATTTATGTATATTAATGTTTAATTTATGTTATGTCAAGTTTCATATAAGAAAGAGTAAGAATGCGGGTTACAAAATGACCCAAACGAGACACATTTATTGTTCACTGTACCTCTTGTTAAAATGTTATGTTTGAAGATATTTATGTGTTAGAACCTTTTGCAATAGGAGCTTCAAGGGAGACAACTGAGGGTAAATTCCGGACCACCTCCAAGTAAGAAGTCATTCATTAAAGAACCGAAAGAAGAAAGAAATGATATTAACACCAACACGGTTTATGTTGGAAATCTTTCATGGAGTGTTGACAATGAGACTCTTGAAACATTATTTTGGGAGCATGGAAATGTTATGCAAGCTAAAGTATATTACGATAAAGATAGTGGTAGATCAAGAGGTTTCGGGTTTGTGACGTATAGCTGTGCTGATGAGGTCTATAGTGCTGTTGAATCACTCGATGGTGTTGTAAGTGAACCCCTTAGCTTCTTCTATGATGTTTTTTTTATAAAATATATGGTTTTCTGAACCATGTTATTATTTCTGGTGCAGGATCTTGATGGTAGAAATATCCGAGTTAGCGTTGCTGTACCTCCACAAAGGCATAGTTAGTTAATGCGTGTTTTAGACGATAGACATAATTAATGCGTGTATTAGCAATGTATGTTTTAGATGATAGACATAATGTCAGGACGAACAGAATTCTAATCTCTTGGGCATATTAGTTTTAGAGATGTATGTTTTAGATGATGGTCAGACTTAAGGTGTGTTTTAAAGCTGTATACAGTTTCAAGATGTCTAGTTTCGTCGTAGTGTGTTGTTGTGAAATGGTTTGCATATGCACGAGCTTGTTGATGTTGCCTTGGTTGAGCCTCTTGTGAAGGAACTACCTGTGGAGTTTATTGGAGTGAGGTGCGAGTCAAATTTATTATTACTTGTCTCAGACATCCTTAGGTATGCATATGGTGGCACTAAACTGGTATTTTTATTTTCCAGACTTGGAAGCGTACTTTCTTTTGAGGTATATATTTTCAACTATGACAAACTCGTGTTTATATGATTCATTGTATCGTATGAGATTAAAATTTATCTGGTTTGTGGTATTGTGATTTTATATATCTAGTTTCACTTGGTTTTGTTAATAATCCATGATCAGGTTGTCAAGGTTTTGGCTAGTCTTTTTTCTGTTATCAAAAGTATCAAAAATTGGCGACAACTTATAATAACTCGACAGTAATCATTCAGTTTGAAAAGTGAATCCTAGAATTTGTGCCAAATATGGGGATCATAGTAGCGTGATAGTGTTTCAATGTTCTTGTGATATAATCAAATATACTATCTTTAAAACAATCTGGTTCATGCCCTCCTAACAGCATCTATGGCCAATGAAAATTACTTAAATGACAATCTGGTTCATGTCTTAGAAATTGGTGCTTTCGAGAACTTCTATATGTATGAAGAAAAGTTAAAAAAAAAAGTTGGAATCCAAATCAGTGTATTCATTTAACTCCATACTTTGCGCTGGTATCAGTTTGTAAACAATTGTATGATCAACTTTTCATAACATAGTTTTGACAAGAGGTATGTGGCATTGTAGTTATCAATTTTTATGCTTTAGTCTTTCTGTTATATTAACTTAGCGTAGTATTTGACAGTTCTGTGCTACACACAAAATGGTTTGGGTGCAGAAGCATTGATAGGCAAAGATGTTCCATCAAATAATGCTGGAACAAAAGGAGGAACATCAAATGATGCTGGAACAAAAGTTTAAACCGCTTTCATGCAATAAATGGTGATCAATTCCAAGACTCCTTCCTTCTAAGGTCAGTAGTTATTACGCCACATTGCACCCAAATTTTTTCCTAATTTGTCGGGTTAGTAGAGAATTAGGTAATACATCAACAAACATCCAAAGGTTCATTCACTTTTTGTCTAATTAAAGAAAAAAGCACAAAATTTCGTTCACATGTCTATGTCATACTATATCATTATTATGAGGCCCTTTGCCTCTTTGCACAACCTTCAAATGGGCCTCTCAAATAGTTTTTGTTCCTGAAACAGTCTTTAAACCATTTGGTCCCTTTTGCTCTATTGTCTCAACTCTCGAGTATCTGGTATTTTGGTTCCTACCAAATACACGTGAGTCTCGACACATGTAAAAGAGGTCATGAAAGCTTGTCCGATAATGGCTAGAAATGGTTTCCATGGTGGATGATTCATGGGCCAGTCCCGGCCATTGTGAGACATTGTACTAATATTTGAGGTTTCAGCAATCATTGTACATTGTTAAACTGGTGGACTTTAAGCCGAGGGTTATGTCAGGTTCACATAGTGGTATGAGTCATTCAACATCTTTAGCACTTATGATGATGTACATGCTACTTTGTTTTCACAATAGGAAGAACATAGACAAGGTCAATAACTATGTCGTTAGAACACGAGAAAGGTAATAAACTTATGCAATTATAAATGATTGATATTATACATGGTGATTGACACCAAAAGGAAGCAATAACATGATGTCTAATGTTTAAACACGCGCTCTGAGATTTGTATTACATCACTTACCTTAGTTCTCAAGGTTACTATTTCTCAAGGTCTGCCAAATTTTCAAAATGCAAAAATTGGCGCTACATGAAGGCCGCATAAAGTTTTAATACCCTTTTCTAAACACAAAACCTTGACTAAGTTAGTGCTTTAATTTACCAAGACTTCTTTCATTACACAATGATTACTCCAATATAAGTTGGGAAAACATGCTTACTAACAACTTAGTTTTTGGGTAAATTTCAAATGATTTCAGCTGCTTTTCACAAGTAGTTTGCATTATGTCAAAAGACAAAGGTTTTGTGGCCTAAATGATTCCTTTTACCTTTGTTATCTTTGACTTAAAGCCAAAGGGTGGTTATATTATAGTTATATCTATGTCACAAATTATAGCCATGCATGTCAGACAGAATTGAGTAATAGAGACTTAATCATAGTGTTTGAAATGCATTTTTCAACTCAACTTCTGCTTTTAGTACATGTAGAAAAAGGGTTAAACACCAAACTAATCTAAAGAATATTCTTATGCAGTAATTTGAAGATCCATCTGAGAGGTGCTTCCTTTTCCCACTCTTTTGGTTTGACCGCGACTGGGTCCTACGGTGTCTTTATTCGTTTTCAAGAAGTCTCTGGGATTGATTAATGCATGTTACTTAGCATTTTCGAAAGATTTGCACGCATTTTCAGGCGTTGGTTACTAGAATCATGCTTTATATGTTTTTCACAATCATGGCTAATCTAATTGCCACAATTAACAAATTGAAGAAGTGTGAAAGAATCAAGAAGTGCCCCATACTGAAGAAAGTAGCATACAACATTTAAGACTTATTCTTTCGTCTACATTAATTTCTGTTAACTCATTATCTATATTTTCTTTCTGCCTCCAGTTTCACAAGCTCCACAAAACGAAACGAAAGAAAGTGCATCCACGTGTCGTAAGACAACTAGGCACAAAAAAAAGAAAGAAAAAGATTTGCACTTTAGATGACATGAAATCACTTAAGAAATGGTTTGTGATGTCTTATCCTTCCATTGTAGGAAAGTTAGTGGTTTCTTGACAGACTTTCCATGGAGAAGAGCCAAATTGGACATACTCATACTTTGAATATCATCTGTTTCTTCACTTTTGTTCAAAATCATCATTCTTTCGTTCACCACGTAGAGCCGAGTGGTTCAGTTAAAACAATTGATATCTTTCTTTGGATCAAATCCTTTATGAAAAATTTCTGGCTCCGCTCTTAAAAAAGGAATTGTAGGAGCGGAGCCAGGAATTTTTATATTTCATATATATTTGAATTTGTGTAAATGCTTGTGAACAAGGCTTGGCTATTCACTTTTTAAAATTTTATGGAGTAACAAATTTGATTGATCTTGTATATGAAATAGTCAAAAAAGGAATTGTAGACAGATTATGAGAGATGAGACATGTAGTAGCTTCATAAAGAGGGACAAGATCAATAAAAGTGTAGACATTTTTATGGGCCCCAAATACCTAGTCACAAACCCACAATATTTCTTCTTTGCATCATATTTACTTAATCAAAGACCTTATGAAAATACTACACTACTTTAGAAAAAAGTTAACTAGCTAGAGATAAGACCAAGATAAAACTTAAAAGGCCATCTGTTCTGTTGTGTCATCCAATGTTGATATTCGTTTAAAACGAATCTGTGTCAACTTTTTTTTTTCTTTTTACTATTTGAACATCGATGCGTCATGGTGACATCAACCAACAACATTTCATGGAATGTTTGTAAAAGACGTTAGGTGCTAGTTGGGTGGTCAACTACTTTGTACCTGGTTACTACTTTCGTCTCAAAATTATTGTCCACTAATCTATTTCAGGTTGTCTTAACTTAATTGTTCACTTTCAAAAATAGATACAAAATTTAGTTTGAGTTTACCATATTACCATCACTTGAGGTTATTATTACAAACATTAAAGAAGTTTTTAATTAATTAGTTAAGGGTAAAATTGTCATTTTGTAAAAAAGTAAGAAAAAGAAAGCTGTAATGACAAGGTTTTTCTTAAACTGTGTGTTTTTTGTCTGTTGACAATAATTTTTAGACGAAGGTAGTATTAGTTTAGGCGGAGAGTAATTGAGTTTGAAATTTCATATATAAATTTGGAAATTATATGTATGACATGTTCTAGGACATGTTCATACGATCATGGAATTATGTTTAGATTCATTAAGTTTGTACGATTTGACTGACTTTTGAGTTTTGACCGAGTTTGATTGAGTTTTACAACACTGTTTCATGTATTCATTCTAAACATTGAGTATACTAATTTACGTGTATCCAATTATCTATCACATTTAGCATTCAAGTCTCTCAAACATTTGAATAAAGCTACGTGTTTTCACGCGCTGTGCGCGCATACAAAAGATCAAAAGAGAGACATGAATCTTTAAGTTTTTTGTCATACTAGAGAAAACTTTCGGTGATGAAGCTTTGTAAGTTAGCAAAGGAACCCCACGCCTTGACTAGCTATTAGCTGACTAACTTCAATACTCAAAAGTCAAGAGCATAAATGGTTAAATGGTTAAATCCAAAGTTTTTTTTTAACGGCAAAGATGGAAAATATATAAAAAAGAGTCTAGCAAGACGCTGGAAACTTAAAGTACAATAGAGTCAACAAAAAGAATTACATAACATCAAAAAATGGTAAAATTTTGAGACTTTAACTGCGAGGGAATCAAAAGGGAATCAAAATGGTTAAATCCAAAGTAAGTTACATCAATTTGTACATAAAGTTTAAAGTTTTGTTAGCTAAATTTTAAACTCAAAAAACTAAAGTTTTAGATTCAATAATATTAGCATGGTAAAGTAGTTTACTCCTGCCGACTAGTCGACTACTATATGTAAGCAAGAATATCAGAGTAGTCTAATATAATATTTAAATCAATCGGGCCTAAGTTAATTGATGTTAACATTTTTGTTACAAACAGTGTTTTGAAACCCGGTTCGACCTGGTCGGTCAACCGGTTGAACCGGTTCCGGTCGAAAAAACATGTCATATTAAACCGGGTTTTATATTTTCGAAACCCGGTTAGACCCGCCGGAGTGACCCGGGTCAACCCGGTTCACGAGACCCGGCTGGGTTTCGGTTTTTCGTATTTTTTTCTAAATAAAGCATATTTATTGTATATATTTGCGACGTAATTTTATTTTTACATGTTATATTTGTTAATAAATAGTTGTTATGCTTAATATATGAAATATTTCATGATTTATATACATATTTTTTTCTAATCTTTGCAAATATTTCTTATTTTTTTGTTTTGAAAGACTGGGTTGACCCGGCGGTCCAACCGGATAAACCAGTAACCCGATGACTCGACCGAATCGATTAAAGACCCGGTTTTCAAAACATTGGTTACAAATAACACTCAAGTTGACGACCAAGGACTAATTGGTATTAGGTGAATTTCATTAAAACGGTAAAACATTTATTTATAGCACAATTTGTGGACAAGGTGCTTTCTAAAAAAATGTGATTTTAATACAATTTTACCGAGAAAAATCGACGTGGTTCACAGACACCTTTAAGACCCCTACCCAAAAAAATGACGATTTCGTCCGCCAAGCGACCGAATTGTTTGTAAGTGTTGTGTGTGGTGTTTATTTATTTAATTGTATTTGTGGGGTATGTTTTTCGTGGTAACCACGATCGTCTTATTACGGTCATTTAGTCAGACAGTCGGTCTTAGGAAAAAAAACTAATTTGACGTTGAGGTGACAGGATTACCGCGGTCACCGTTACATACCGTCTAAGTTATTTAGAAAAGAAGTTAGCAATGAATAGTAAAAATCATATCCCTTGAATGAAGGACACAAATTTCCTTACAAGACAACTTGGCCATATTTGCCACAAAAAACTCTTAATGCAACTTGCTGTACTTGACATTGATAGAATGCTATGTTTCATCAAGCAAAATAGAAAAGGTTTAAAACCTTTGTTATGTTACTTAGCCATCAATCTCTATCGATTAAAACCAGAATATTTAACGGACCACTTAATATGACATGTTTTATGTTTAGAAATTTTATATGGCCCTAAACACTTTTGCTACCATATAGCCCCATCGAGGGACCCAAGTCTTTATACAAACATACAAGCAACTTTTTAACGAGGTTATCGAAAAATACATGTTTCAAAGACGTGTTTATAGTTTTGAACACATATATACTTTGTTTGGACCCTAAACATTACTTACAACTTTGTAGATAAAACAAAATACTTTTGACCAACACCGAACCGACCTAAATTATCCTAAGTCATTGTCACCAAATGCAAGAACATGGGTTATTAAAGGCATTGCTTCGTAATAACTTTTGGGAGAACAAAATGGTAAAGAACTAAAGACTATGCCTTTATGATATCATCACAATTCATATAATATTATTGCCTCTCTTTTTATAAAAAAATAGTATGTTTTTAATTCATTTTTTGTGAATGCTTTATGTTTAAAGGTTTACATGACCGACACCATCCATTTCCCCTAAATTTGCGATTTCTTTTATGATTGAAAAGTGTGTTATGTTGCGATTTTCGTGACATGAGGGAAGGATCGGGTGATTTGCATACACCAGCTAACTTTTTGGTGGTTGTCTGGTGGCAAAAATATTTGTGATTATCACTGTAAAAATATGTGAAGTCTTAAGTTTAATTTCAGCTAGTTTCAAACAATTTTCAAGTGATCACGCGAAACTCTTAAAAATGAAAGGTTTTACCTCGCTTGAGTTTTAGCGGTGATTAATTCAAACACCGTGAACCAGTCGACTAAAATGTTAGAAACCGTAGTTACCTAAGAAATGAAAAAAAATGACCGATAATGATACGCCCACGGTTTGGATAACTATCATAGTTATTTATGTTTAGGATATGTGTTGAGTCGTATTTATGTTTAGGATATGTGTTATTTATGTTTAGGATATGTGTTGAGTCGTATTAGGAAAGTCATTAATTACATGTTTGATTAGGAAAAGATTTGTGTTTATCTTGTCTTACAAGATAGGGTTATTCGGTATAAATACCGAATGATTTTCATTAATCAATCAATCAATGTTTATGCTAATAAATCTCTAAATCTTCTTCCTCTCTTCTTAAGGAGCTCGCACACGCTTGAAGTGGTGCTACTATCCCGATACTATTCGCAAAGGGTCGTATCAACTGGTGCTTTCATTGAGAGTCCTCGTTGAGGGCTTCCGATCTAAGGTTCAAAAAAAAAGTTACTGTTCACGAGTACTATTCACGGTACTGTTCATCGGGGGTACTATTCGCGGTTACTATTCATTGATCGAAAAAAAGATTTTAAAAAAAATATTGCACTCATGGATGTTCCGAAGTTTTCAGGAGTCTATCCAGAGAGTTGGATTTTTGCCATCACTTTTCGCTACTAAACACCCCTGCTGATCAGTGGCTAAAGATCGTGGGTTTTAATTTAGAGGGTGCGGCTGCGGAATGGTTTCAATGGATGACGATGAATGGTTTGATCACTACTTGGGCCAGGTTTGAAGAAAGCGTAAGGAATTGTTTTGGACCGTCAGAATATGAAGATCCGAATGGGGCGTTATCGAAATTGTTGCAATTGGGGACGGTGAAAGATTATCAACGGGAATTTGAAAAGCTGATGAATCGAGCTACGGATATACCGGACTCTTTGCTCATCTCCTTCTATATTTCTGGGCTTAAACTTCACTTGCAGCGGGAGTTTTTAGTATCAAGACCTACTACCCTGGGTGACGCATTTTCATTGTCACTAATTACCGAGGCTCGTTTGGATGACCAAGCAGCTCCAGTGGCGGGTACGATGACTAAAACCTTTGGCAACAATGGTGGTGATGAATCAGAATCTTCAGGTCCGGTGACACCAACAAGCGATTCAGAATCTTCAGGCGAAGTAAAAGTGCTTAATTGGGTGCATCAATCAATTGATGTAGAAAGTGCCTATGATAATGATGCACGAGATCAAGTTAGTGAGTCAGAAATGAAGGTGTTAGCGGATGGTAAACAAGATGAAGTGAAAGTGGTTAAAGTGGTGGTTGTGGCTGTTGAGCAAAACATTGACGAGCCAGACGTGTTGGAAGGTAATGGGGTTATAGGTGTTGGAGTAAATAACGAAGGGGTTCAATACTCTGTTTCCGCCCTACATGTTCTTATTTTGCTTTTGAAGCGTCTTAATGACCGATACATAAAGAAGAAAAAGATGGAGGCTGCAATTCAAAGAAGAATATGGGATCCCAGAATCAAGATATATTTTAGACATCACCTTGAGGACAAGGTGGTTGTGAAGGAGTGGGGAATGATACGCCCACGGTTTGGATAACTATCATAGTTATTTATGTTTAGGATATGTGTTGAGTCGTATTTATGTTTAGGATATGTGTTATTTATGTTTAGGATATGTGTTGAGTCGTATTAGGAAAGTCATTAATTACATGTTTGATTAGGAAAAGATTTGTGTTTATCTTGTCTTACAAGATAGGGTTATTCGGTATAAATACCGAATGGTTTTCATTAATCAATCAATCAATGTATATGCTAATAAATCTCTAAATCTTCTTCCTATCTTCTTAAGGAGTCCGCACACGCTTGAAGTGGTGTTACCATCTCGATACTGTCTACAATGGTCGTATCAGATAAGGCGAAGCCATTAGGTATGCTTAGCAATTAGCATGTATCATTTTGGTGCAACTAATGTTTGGAGTCATCAGTTGAAATGTAGAGATGTTATACAAAGAGTGCACAATGTCTTTGATTTTGTTTAAATGAGGGTTTGAACTCGCATTCCGCTGCGAAGCGTGGGGTTTTACGTTAAAGACTAACTTTGCAACAGAACGATAACTCAAAACCTATTTTTGTATAGTAAGTGAGTCATTAGGACTAACTTTGCAAATGATTGACAATCCCAAGGACTATTTTCGTAATTCTTTCTAAAGTTTTCTACGAAAATAGTCTTTCGGTTAGCGTTTCATTGCAAAGTTAGTCATTAAGGACTAACTTTGCAACGGACCGCTAACCTAAAGGACTATTTCCGTAAGTTTTTCAAAAATATATATTAGACTTCAACATTTTTCTATAAAATCGTGCGTATGTCAGAAGCATTGCAATATTTGGCTTGTTTTGTTCGCAATTCGACAATCTGTTCAGTGACATATTTTTTTACGAATGAATCGATAGATATACGTTTCATATTTGATAAATAAAGTTTGTTATATAAAAAATCGTAAATAGGTAAAAGTTTAAGATCGTTTAGTAACTTTTCGCATAGTTTGAGGATGCATTTTGTAACTTTTTATTCTTTCTTTACCTCGATAATGGTGAGATTTTTTTTTAATAATAAAAAAGTACGAATGCTGATGGTGTAGTGATAAATGTTAATATGCTTATAATGTTAATGCAACTATTTTCCACTATTGTGTTTTACTAGTTAGTTTTGTTTTGTTAAACACAACTACAGTAATATGTAATCTAAACTCGATTATGCATGAAAAGTTATGTAATTGCATGAATTTTATTGTTAGAAAATGATAGGAGTTTAATTTTTAACAGAAAAAAGCAGTAAAAGTGAAGTGGTTATCCAATTTAGAGAAAAGAGAATGAGAGGTTGGTGTCAAAGAAAGAAACTGCGGTGGTTAAAGGAGTGGGGCCACCGGTGATGGGGAGCTGCCGTCATATTGGACCACCGCAGTCGGCAGCTTTACTATAATGACCTGAATCTTAAAGGACTACCGAATATACTCGTACCATTTTTTATATTTATTTTCACAAAAGTAAACAAAAAAATGTTAACTAACAAATTTAAGCACAATCCCTCCATGATAGCTAACCAAGGACCGAATTAGAATTGAAGGAACAAGTCTATTTACGTAATACCATACGACTATAACGAGACTTATTCGATTTCAACACGTAAACTACTCTAAATCGACTCGGTTTAAATGAGCGAGCTCGAGTTCGAGCTACTCGAGAATATTTTCTAGTCGAGTGCGAGTTTGAAAATACTTGGCTCGTGAAGCTCGCGAGCCTTATCGAGCTTCGATTAATTTACACTTTTACACAAGATGCATCTAAATTTAAGTCATTACAATGATCTTTTAAAGAAAAGAGAGCTTTAATTCATACTAACCATCACTATAAGGTGATAAGACTGTGCGTAATAGTCACCGCACGCACCACCTCACCGTTTACTCCTTTTACCCAACAATCACTAAATAGGTGTAGTGTCAACGACCAAACCATAAGGCTTGATGGTATGGACTCAAACTCACCTAAGTGAGTTTATAAGTCGCGCGCGACTTCCTTCTCACCCCCCAAAAGTCATCGTGATTTTCATGCCTTTTCGGTGAGTCACTCACATAGGTGAGTTTCAAAATGGTGGGCCCCCTCTTTATTTATATTCGTTACCTACTAAAAAAACTTTTTTTAAAAGAACCCACCTTTAAATATCGTCATTGTTGAGAGGTTTTAAAAGATAGTTCGAAATGGAAAGAACAAGAACTTCATAAATTTTACACAGAGTCTGAGGGAGGTAGCAAGAGACACAAGTCATTTGGTTCTAGTTCGTTCAACACAGAGTCTGAGGACGCTAGTATTAATCTGAATACTAATCCTGTCGACAACGATGAAGATGAGGGGCAGGAAATTCGACGAACAATTGGCAGGGACAAAGCGAGAGCTGCTGGGAAAAATAAAAGGTCGAAAGCGTCAGGATCGTCAACTATGAATGACGGTGCGTTAGCTAGGTTGATGGTAATTGAGATGGCAGCTCAGGAGAAAGAAGAACGCTTAGCATTTATAGAGATCAAAAGGAGGGAGGTGGAATATCGTGAACGAGAGGTTGCGGCTCAGGAGTATCGAGCATGCCAAGAAGACATAAGGTTCTATCTCCAGCCATACGATCACTTGACCGGGGACCAGCAGATGGCAATGGATGAAGCAAGGGCGGCGATTTAGGCGAAGTATAATTTGCAATATTACTTTATGTTTTTATTTATCTATGTATCGTATCGTTTTTATTTATCTATGTATCGTTTAAGTTTTTTATTTATGAATAAAAGTTTTTAATTTAGTTTACGTTTTTATTAATTTCGTACGTTTACGTTAATATTTACGTTTTTAGTTTATGAATAAAAGTATTTAAATAAAAAAATGTTGACTAAAGGTGAGTTTTAGTTGAAAGATGAGTTGCTATTACGGTTGAAAAGTGAATTGTAGTAAGTTTTAAAGTTTGAGAGAGAAAGCCAATGTGGCGCTGACGTGTCAGGTGAGTTTTGTTAGACCATACCATCTAGCCTAACATTTAAAAATACCCACTTCAGAATAAACAACTTAACAATATTACCGAGAATGAAAGGGTGCGAACATTAGGGCAAATACTTCATTGTATTGTACGAGTTAGTTGAGAGCTCATTTGCTAACATCCTCGTATGGAAGAGTTCGTTTTGTGCCATCACTTCTACGAAAAAGGCTTGTGTTCTTATAGGGCATATACCGAGGGGCATTCCATGCTTGATTCAAAACGGGCATATATTGTACAATAAACCTTTTTTTTTCCAGACTCGTTTGCGGCTTTCTCTCGTTACATATAGAAGTAAAAGCTCTTCGGTTAGTATCCAAAATAATTGGGAGGTTCAAGATTGTGAAATGTCGAACCACCACTCTATCTTGATACTTGTAGAACTCACGATTAACATATGCAACAAACTTTGAAGTAGCTAGTATATTCGCAAAAAGCGGATTCATTACTTTTAGGTAGAGGTGTTACTTATATAAATGTGTCACTGTGCACATCTTACTACTCCTATACTTCACTTTGACGATATTGAGTATAATTGTTGTCGTGGTCGCGTATACTTCTGTTAGATGATGAATAAACCCCGTGAGGCATAACTTTTATTAATCAACTATTTATAGCTTACAATAAAGAACAAACCATAACGGACCCTAAACCCACAAATCGGGCTTGGGCCTATTACTTTGACTAACAATAATTTCTTTGACTAAGATTAATTACTCTGACTAACATTTATCATCTAATACTCCCCCGCAGTCCGAGCGGTAAAATCACGAAAGCTTGGACTGGAGATAAAAATAAAACATTAATGCTATAACTATTTTATTGATGAAGATCTAGCAGCGGATAGAAAAAAAAATAAAAAGAGTCTTTGAAGTCTTCAAACGTGACATGCAACAGATAAACTTTGTGATGATTGTGAGAAACTTGCTTTTTTTTGAGATGATAGAAACGGCTCATGACGGTCGACAATTAGGTATTGATAGATTTGACGGGGTGGAATAGATGCAGCGGCTCTTGACGGCCGACTAAGTTAGTCAAAGAACTTCATAGCTAAACAAGACCGTTTGATCAAAGAACGGACCTATGATTATTGAGAGGGTGTTACACAATTGTCACATGTGTTAAATTATGTTACACCTTAAAAAACAAAAGTAGCAAAATACAAATATCGGGGGTTGCTCGTATTAAAAATCGGCAGTTTTTGAAAATTTTGCTTTTTGTAATTTAAAATCAGGTGTAGCTTGTGCTAAACCCGACACTAATGTAGGTCCGTCCCCGCGTTTGATTATATGACTAGTGATTTACCTAACTCTAATCAACATTAATTAATGGTAATGATTGTATTTTTGTCTGTTAAACTAAAATTAGAAACTTAAGTTTACGTCGCTCTCATTCAAATGGACATATTTTTATGAAAAAAAACAAGTTAGAGTTTGACTTTTATGCAACTGTTTTCTAACTTCCTGATTCCAGTATAACCATAACTTTTGTCACCCTCTCTATGTTTTCTTGAATATTAACATATAATATAATATATCTTTTGTTTGATTATTGCAACCGTTGTTACAAGACCCTTCTTGAAAATCCGAATCAAGTGGCTACCATTATGATAATAAGAGTAGGGAATGGTGGTTATTGGTGGGGTTCCAGTTAGCAAATGATATAGGGAATGTAGGCATTAATAGTTGCGAGTAATTCATATAACATATTGAAAAAAATGGGTCGGTCGACATGTAAGTTAACTCACAACGTTAGTCGGTCGTCCTCATTGTAGTTTTGAGTCGTGTGTAGGTCGAGTGATCAAAAGTTGAGATGTGGGTCGCATATACGATCGATTTTTTTGCTTGTTTTTGTGTGTGTTTTTAATTAAAATGTATTTTTGTGTGATTTGTTTTTTGTAGTGCAAATCGCCTTACTGTGGTTAAAATGTTGCATGTAGGTCGCCGAAGAGGAAAAACTGAGATGACATGAAAAATGTAGGTAGCCTGATGTCACTACTCTGAGAAGCCTTAAAACTTAAAGCTAAAATTAGACCTAAAGATATAATTGGTGGATTTAAAAAGTTGATTGATAAGAAATTGTTGAAAACATAAAAAGTGTCGGTCACTTTCAAGTTGTAATAGTCTTAGCTCGTAATT
>BQNB010107812.1:0-23085 GCA_026074375.1 Tanacetum coccineum | reverse complement strand
CTCAGGGACTTAGAGGAAGCAAGAAGTTAAAACATGGATCTTTAAGCTTGTACATGGGAAATGGAATGCGTGTAGCCGTTGAAGTTATCAAAAGTTTTGATTTAATTCTTCCTAGTGGTTTAATAATTTTATTAAACAAATGTCATTTCGCACCTACTATTACTAGGGGTGTTGTTTTAATTTGTCATTTGGTTAATAACGGTTATATTCATACATTTACGAATTATGGTATTTCTGTTTAGAAAGATAATGTGTTTTATTTTAATGCAGTTCCACGTGATGGTATTTATGAAATAGATATGCATAATCTTTATCCAAATGTTAGTTCTAATTATAATGTTAGCAATAAAAGAGCCAAACATGGGTTGGACTCTTATTATCTATGGCATTGTCATCTTGGACATATAAACAAGAAACGCATGGACATGCTTCAGCGTGATAGGATCCTGCAACCCACTCACGATGAATCACATGAGAAATGTAAGTCTTGTATATCTGGGAAGATGGCGCGCAAGCCTTTTCCACATTAAATGGAAAGATCTAAGGATCTGTTAGGACTTATACACATTGATGTATGTGGCCCATTCAGAACTATGTCAAGAGAGGGTGTTAATTACTTCATCACCTTTACAGATGATTTTAGCCGATATGGTTTTGTTTACTTGATAAAACATAAACATGAGGTGTTTGAAACATTTAAGGTCTTTTAGAATGAAGTTGAATATCAACTCAGTAAAAAGATAAAGGCTATTCGATCCGATCGAGGAGGAGAATACCTAAGTCATGAGTTTGTTAATCATATGAAAAGTTTTGGTATCATATCCCAACTAACTCCAAACACCGCAACATCACGGGGTGTCTGAGAGGAGGAATCAAACTTTACTTGATATGGTTTGATCCATGATGAATCTAACAACTCTGCCAAAATCCTTTTGGGGATATGCTCTCGAGACTGCAGCTCGCATTCTTAATATGGTTTCAACCTGATAGGACGCCTTATGAAATATGGCACGGGAAAGTTCCCAAGCGGTCTTATTTAAGGGTTTGGGGTTGTGAGGCACTCGTAAAATGAGACACGCCTGACAAACTTGATTCAAGATCCATTAAGTGTATCTTTGTAGGTTACCCTAAGGAAACAATGGGTTACTACTTTTACTATCCACTCGAGAACAAGATCTTTGTTTCTTGAAACGCTGAGTTCTTTGAAAATAGTTTCATGGTACAAGAAGCGAGTGGGAGTTACGGACTTCTCAAAATGAGTGGGAGTGATAAAGGGCTTGAAATAATTCAAGAGGAAGATACACAACCTTCTGAAAATACTAGCAAAGAACATAATGAGGTAGCACCTATCAAGGTTGAGCCCCAAAATGTTAGAGTTCATATTCGTAGATCCTCAAGGATACCTCAAGCACCAAATAGATATGGATACTATGTTGACATTGAGGAGTATGAATTAGGGGATCTTGATGAACCTCCTAAATATAAAGCTGCATTAGGAGATCCTGAATTTGACAAATGGCTTGAAGCTATGAATACGGAAATGCAATCCATGAAAGATAACTAAGTTTGGTATTTGGTTGATCTTCCATCTAATGGTCAAACTGTTGGATGCAAATGGCTCTTCAAGAAGGAGACTGACATGGATGGCAATGTACATACCTTTAAAGCTCATATGGTAGCAAAAGGCTATACCCAAACCTACGGAGTAGATTATGGGGAAACCTTCTCTCATATTGCATACCTTAGAGCTATAAGGATTCTTTTAGCCATAGCGCGTTCTATGACTATGAGATTTAGAAAATGGATGTCAAGACAGCCTTTCTAAATGGTTACCTAATCTAGGACGTATATATGGTGCAACCGAAAGGGTTTGTGGATCCAAAACATCCTAACAAAGTATGCAAACTTCAACGTTTCATTTATGGATTGAAGCAAGCATCTAGAAGTTGGAATAAAAGGTTTGATGAGGAAATCAATAAGATTGGTTTTACTCAAAATCCTGATGAGCCATGTGTATATCTTAAAGCTAGTGGGAGTAATGTTGCATTCCTAGTCTTGTATGTCGATGATATATTACTCTTGGGAAACAGCGTTACAATGCTGAAAGAAGTAAAATCTTGTCTTTGTAAGTGTTTTTCTATGAAAGACTTAGGAGAAGCAACATATTGGAATCAAGATCATACATGATAGATCTAAGTGGTTGACTGCTCTTAGTCAAAGTGCTTATCTAGAGAAAATTCTAAAGAAATTTAGAATGGAAAACTCCAAGAAGGGGTATACTCCAATGATGGAAAAGCCTGACTATAGAAAGTCGCAAGGTGCTAATACACCTACTGAGGTACAATGTATGCAGAGAGTTCCTTACGCTTCGGCGATATGTTCAATCATGTATGCGATTAGATGCACTAGACCTGATGTTGCCTTTGCGTAAAATTTGTTTAGTCGTTTTCAGCAAAATCCTGGTGAGATTCACTGGACTGCTATGAAAACTATTCTTAAGTATTTGAGGAATACTAAAGATATGATTCTTGTGTATGGGGCAAAACCTAAAGATGAGCTGAAAGTACCATGTTATGTTGATGCAAGTTTTCAAATGGAAAGAGACGATACAAAATCCCAAACGGGATATGTGTTCATACTTAATGGTGGAGCCGTGAACTGGAAGAGTGCCAAGCAAAGCACTACTGCTATGTCTTCTACAGAAGCTGAGTACATTGATGCTGTTGAAGCATCAATGGAAGCAGTCTGGATGAGGAAATTTATTGATGGACTTGAAGATGTTATGCCATCGAATAAAAGGCCTATGGAGATGCTAATGAGCCTGCATTAGCTATCGCCAGTGATCCTGGAATCTTAAAAGGAGCTAAACATTTTCAGAGGAAATATCACTACATTCGTGAAGTAATTCAAGAAGGTGAAATTGTCCTGAAGAAAGTTCACACGTATGACAACGTAGCTGATCAGTTTACAAAACCAATGCCATTCAATAAGCATTTTGAACATGCTATGGCGATTGGAATTGTTCTTTCTATTAGTCTCTTATAAATCTGTGATGTATTAGTTAGTATTTGGATAATGGGATGTAAATGATTGTTATTTTGTTTTGAATGAATTAATATACGTGGTATCTTGTTTTCATTTTTTATAATAATTGTGTCATATATTTGCATGTTTATATCCATGAATGACTTGTCACATTCTAAAGCTATGTCCATTACCAGTTAATGATATGGGAATATTGTTAAGGCAAGGTAAATATGAGTGTCTGGTTGTATTCCGGAGAATACGTAAAGATGATTCTGCCAGCTTCGCATCTTATTCAATGAGGTTGAATATTGGATACCCCACCGTATGATAATCACTTTATGGATCGACGTCATTAGGTGCATTACACACATGGTAAAAGTTATGTTTATCCTTAGACTTGAGATGCAAGCGGGTTTTGCATGTATGGATAGCATTTCTTGATAATAAGCCTACCGCTAGTCTGTCAAAAAGGTAGTTATAAGGGCTTTTTTCAGAAGTGTTTTGAAGTACATGACGGACACTTGTAGTCAAAATAGAATTTGTTCCTCCACTTGAGTAGGAGTTAGACACTTACTGGGGCCCTCGTTGGTTTGATCAGATATTTGCATGGTCGTGCCCAACATGTAGTTAAGATGATTCTTTTTACATTTTGCGATCTGAATCAAGTATAGATGCGAGAAACAAAATCGTTAAATTATAGAATGACTATTGATCCATATCCATATTTAACATGTATCTGAAACAAAGGGATAGGACTAACTGAATCCATAGAAGGCTGAGTTGTATTCCAAACTGCAAACTCAGGTATTTCTTGGAGCATTGATGATGTTGCTAGACTATTTGTCAATGTTAGTATGTTATATAATATGAATGAGACATTCGCAAGTGGGAGCTGTTGGGTTTGTGCTCATGTCATACGAATATTTATACGGCTAGAAATACGTGAGCCTACGGGGTCACACACATTATACATTTAGGTATCATTCTAGTTAAGTTAATAAGAATATAATTGTATATTTATTATTTATATTATTATATGATTTGATGAATAAACACTAACGGTCGTTAATTAGTTAATTAATTGTAACTAACTAATAAGGCTTTTTAATTAAATGTAATTAACCATAAATAATTAGAAAAGTCAAAAAGTCAACCCAAGGGGTGTTTGGCTTATGTTCGACCGGCCACAAGGACCCAAAGGGGGTTGGATTGGGCTTTGAGCTATCTTTTCCTACAAGGAATGTATTTTAGGTAAACTTTAACTTCATCCCTATATAAGGAGGATCCTAGAGCTCATAATTATCATCCTTTGCTCTCCTCCTTGTGTGTTCGATCGCAAAAAGAAACCCCAAGGGTTTTTCTGGTGTTGTTTTCTTAGTGTTTACATATTCGTTAATCAAGAACTAGCATTCGGGTGATACTGCTAGACGTGTAGTGTATGAACTTCGTGGAGGTTACTTACTTTAGTAACTAGAAGTAGTTTTCGGTAAAGCACGTTTATTACACACGTGCGTGTACTAGTCTTCTGAACACTTCGGGCAATGCCAATATAGGTGCACAACACAGTTTCTGCTTAAGCAATTCGAACGCTTCCTCTTCGTCCTTGCCCCATTCATACTTCTTATTTTTCTAGGTTAACTTGGTAAGTGGTTTGGAAATTAAAGAGAACCCTTCGATGAATCTCCGGTAATAACCGGCCAAACCTAGAAATTGCCTCACCTCAGTTGGTGTTGTCGGCGTAGCCCAGTTCTTGATTGCTTCAATCTTTGCAGGATCAACGTGAACGCATTACTATCGATCAATATGACCGAGAAATATATGCACAGATTCAAGCAAAAAATCACACTTCAAAAGAATTTCGCGTAAATAATTTCTCTTTCTTCAGTATTCCAGAATGGACTTCAAGTATCCTATATGTTCATCTTATGCTCTTAGAGTAAATAAGTATAATCATCGATAAACACGATCACGAACCTTGATCGAGGACGGTTGCACAACCCGATATCATTAGGTCCATGAACACCGCAGTGGTTGCGTAATTGGTGAAGCCGAAGGCAATCACTTGGAATTCATAATGACCGTATCAATTATCTGAAGGCATTATGGGGATGTCCTTCCATCTTTATACGAGTATTGATGATACCCCGTTCGCAAGTTAATCTTCGAATACACACTTGAGCCATGAAGTTGATCGAATAAATCATCGATTCTCAGGAGAGGATAACGATTTTTGACCGTCAACTTGTTAGCTCGCGGTAGTCGATACACATTCAGAAAGTTCTGTCCTTTTTCTTTACGAATAGCACCGGCGCTCCCCATCGCACCCATGGCGACGAGCTCGGGTGAATAAACCCTTTTTCTGATAACTCTTGCAATTGGTCCGCCAATTCCTTTAGTTCGGATGGTGCCAATCGGTACGGGGCCGCGCGCAACGGTGCAAAGCACCCGGTACCAAGTTCAATTTTAAATTTCCACTTCGAGGGATGGTGGGGAGTCCCAGGTAAGTCGTCTGAAACACCTCAGGGAAATCTCGAATCACACCGGTACAATTCTTCCAAACGTATCTCCTTTGGTCTTACCGGTTACATGTCCACGACAACTGTGTCCTCTTTCGATGTATTTGTTGGCCTTAATGCAGGATATTATCTTCAATCAAGACATACCACGGTCGCCCTCAACTACCAACGTCTTGTTCTTAACGGGTATATGCACTACCTTCTTGCCACATACGATAACGGTGTCTTGATCAACTAACCAATCCATCCCAATAACTACGTCAAAAGTTCCCAGCTCAATGGGCATAAGGTCAATTTTAAATAAGTGGTTTAATAAGTTCAGGGTACATCCTCTTAAGACAGTATTAGTACTAGCGACCCTTCCATCGGCCAATTCAACCTCGTACTAGTATCTAGTCTAACCGGATTAATGTCAATCAAGCGACTAAAACTAGTGTTCACGAAACTTTTGTCAAATCCTGAGTCAAATAACACAGTAGCATAACGATTGTTGAGTAGAAAGGTACCCGTAACCACATTAGGTCATTACTGCTTCTCAGTATCCTTAATCACGTAAGCACGACCTCGAGCTTCCTCACCTTGTGGATCCTTTCTCTTTGGGCAATAGTTCCTTGTGTGCCCCTTTTCTTCACAATCATAACACGTCACGGTTGGTAGCGCATTAGCACCCGTAGCTATAGCTTTGCCCTTACAATCTCGTGCCATGTGGCCCGCCTTTCCACAGTTGTTACATACTACCTTTCAATAACCAAAGTGATGCTTCTACAACGATTACAGAGCGGTTTATTTCCAGCATACCCACCTTGCTCAGCAGGGGCGGTGGTCATTGCCCGCGCATTCCCATGCCTCTGATTATTCTGCTGGTTATGGCGGGTGTTGTCCCTATTGTTGTTTCTGTTATTACCGTTGTTACCACCCTGTGAATTTTCCCATTTTCTTTTATTGCCCTCGGCAATCCTTTTCTTGTTCGAGCCTGAGCCTTTTGCACAATCAATTGCATGTGCCATGCCACAAGTCTCATTCCAGGCTTGGAGGTTTGGATCCAATTAACTGTCCTTGATGTTGTTTAGTTAATCCCCGGATATAAGCTTTAATATTCTTACGTTCGGTCGGGAACATTCCGGACAATATGTTGAACCAGCTCATGAAAAGCGCTTAGTTGTATGAGCAGATATGTCAAATCCCTTAATCTTCCAATTCCATAGTTCATGCTCATTCGCCTGAATTTTCCTCAATAGGGCAAAAACTCTCTGTCATTAACCTTTTCATTTAGTCTAAACCGATCTGATTAGCAAGCCTCTACTCCCTAGTTGCAACATGTTGAATTCCACTATGTCAAGGCACGCCCTTGAAGTGTGGCAGCAGCAAATTTAACCTTTCTTGCTTCCGCACATTCACTAATTCCGAAAACCATTTCTGTTTTCTCAAACCACCTACTTAGCTCAACAGCTCCCTCGTGTCCATGGAAGACCGTAGGGTTACACTTCATAAATCCAGAAAAGGTACACTCTCGAACAGCTGGCGCCCCACCTTGGCCCCCAGCTTCGTTAGCATTGCTTCCTTGTCCCCTTGCGTTTACCTGCCTTGCTCGCTCTGCCTCCACAGCAGCATTGACCCTCTGAGTGATGAGTCGCTCAATAGCAGCTTGGCTCATTGCTTTTGGTGGCATGATTCTATCACAACACAAAGAAAGCCTCAATGAGTATTTATATAATGACATAATCACATCATATACAAACGAACCAACAACAATAACAACAATCACAACAACATCGACTCAAGTAGTAAATCAAAAGATAGCCATTTTCATCATTCATTACCAAAAAGAGTTAATACATAGTTGCATTGTTTCACAAAATGATACAAATCGTTACAACCAATGGCATCAATTCTACTAACTGAAGATTCAGTTTAGTGATTACAGAATAAAAGATACTACTTAATGAAACTAACTACTAGAGACACAGTGAAGATCCTCGAGCTCAGATGGTGAAGTCTCCTCATGAGTAGGTGGATCATCGTTATCAGTAGCAGGAGCAGTGGCGGCATCACGTGCGGCAATATACGGATCCCTGGGATCGTTATGAGTAACAGGACCCTTAAGAACTAGGTAGATCATAATGCGCCCTTCTTGAATAATGTAGATGTGGTGGTAGATGTTTCTGAACCTCAATAGACCAACCCCTCAAATTGTGGTAATGCCATGTCGCACGATCAAGCTCCCTCCAAGCGGCTCTAGTACGGTTCTCACTGCAATCCAACATCATCCTCAGTCATTTGTTCTCTGCACGCACGTCATCCTCCTCAATTGTCAAACCCTGTGATGAAGTGCATCCAAAATCACATCCAAATGTGACTCGGAGTAAGATCCTCAGGGTCATGACCAATAGCAGTATAAGATGATGATGATCCTGTCCAAACCTGAGTGTTGGTGAAAAGTCTAGTAAGTCTGCCAGTGCCAACGGTAGCAGCCTCGGCCTCAGGCTCATGATCAACAGGAACAGGAGGTGGTGGTATAGGTGCAACCTCAACCTCGGCCCCGGCCTCAGCCTCAGCCTCTCAGCCCTCCCAAACTCAATTCTCAGACGCGGAGTCAAGATACAGGTGGCGAAGGGTTAAGTGGGTCCCCGCCCCCTTGATAAGGACGCATCCTCTCTGGGCCATACCCATTCTGTCATCGGCATCCACATCCATTTCCTCCTTTCTTCTCCATTTCCGGATTTCCTCCGATCTTCCTCGTCTTCTCTTCTTTCCATTTTTCTGGGTCTATCCTCCTCTTCAATCCAACCGTTCATATGTGTTTGGTGCAAGCCCTGCAGCTAGTGCGAACCTCGTTATGAGTTCGGGGTAGGTTTTGGCCATGATGAATCTGCCATTTTTTGCCCAAAAATAAAATAGAAATTACTATATGGAATAATAATTATATGAATTATCAGATGCATGTGGATGCTTCAAGACTGCATATGATGGTCGATAAAAATTATGAATATGCACAATACTATTTGTTACATATAAAAATTACATTTGCATTTTAAATAAACAATCTAATGATGCTTCGCGATATGCATACAATCGTATATATGAAGCATATCAACAATTACATATAATCATATTTATTATATGAATACTCAATAGTAATGCACCCAAAATGTGCATAAATACTCGAATAGAAAACTATGATCATGAATAACACAAGGGTTTCGAGGAGTCTGCGCTAAAGTTTTAAAGAACTTGTATTTTGTTCCATTTTATCAAACTAATCTTCCATGTTTTGGAAAACGTATGTATGATTTTGGTAACGATCATGTGGGACGATGATTAATATACACTGAATTTTCTTTAAATGGAACACGTTTTTTTAACGTCCTCTTTTCGAGTCGTTATCTATATCCCATGTGCATTGTACTATGAATTAACACCCAATGTTGTATAATTCCGCTGCGAGAAATTTGGGGTGTTAAAGATTGTTATCAGAGCTACAGGATATAGAAACTAAGGTCAATTTTTTTACCTAAACTATAAACCCTTTTATGCGCGTCTAAGTACTCCTCGAAGCCTTGTGTTCATGATCATAAGTTTACTATTTTCGAGTAATTATGCCACATTTTGGGTGATAACTATTGAAGTAAATCATATAATTAAATATTATTATATTTAATTGATATGTATAGTATATACCTCTTGATATGCATAACCGCGAAGCATCATAAGATTGTTTATTACACTAATCGCAAAATGTAAATTTTTATATTACAAATAGTATTGTGCATATTCATATTATTTAACGACCAACATCTGCATTCTGAAGCCTCTCCCATGCATCTGCATATTCATATAAATTATAATTATATGTAATTCTATTTAGTTTTTGGGCAAATGTCAGATCAATCATGCAACCTACCCCCTAACCATAACGAGTTCGCACTAGCTGCAGAGGCTGCACCAAACAATATGAACGGTTGGATTGAAGAGGAGGAAGACCCAGAAATGGAAGAGGAGGAAGATCCGGAGGAAGATCCGGAAATGGAAGAAGAAGAGGAGGAAATGGATGTGGATGCCGATGAAGAATGGGATGGCCCAGAGTGGATGCTTCCTTATCAGGGGGCGGACCCACTTAACCCTTCGCCACCTGTATCTGACTCCGAGTCTGAGATTGAGTTTGAGGAGGCTGAGGCTGAGGCTGAGGCCGAGGCCGAGGTTGAGGTTGCACCTATACCACCACCTCCTGTTCCTGTTGATCATGAGCCTGAGGCCGAGGCTGCTACCGTTGGCACTGGCAGACTTACTAGACTTTTCACCAACACTCAGGTTTGGACAGGATCATCATCATCTTATACTGCTATTGGTCATGACCCTGAGGATCTTACTCCGAGTCACATTAGGAGTGATTTGGATGCACTTCATCACAGGGTTTGACAAATTGAGGAGGATGACGTGCGTGCAGAGAACAAACGACTAAGGATGATGTTGGATTGCAGTGAGAACCGTACTAGAGCCACTTGGAGGGAGCTTGATCGTGCGACATGGCATTACCACAATTAGAGGGGTTGGTCTATTGAGGTTCAGAAACATCTACCACCACATCTACATTTTCAAGAGGCGCCATATGTTCTACCTAGTTCTCTAAGGGTCCCTGTTACTCATAACGATCCTAGGGATCCGTATATTGCTGCACGTGATGCCACCACTGCTTCTGCTACTGATAACGATGATCCACCTACTCATGAGGAGACTTCACCATCTGAGCCACGAGGATCTTCACCTCGTGACTCTTAGTAGTTTAGTTTCATTAGTAGTATCTTTTATTCTGTAATCACTAAACTGAATCTTACAGTTAGTAGATAAATGATGCCATTGGTTGTAACGATTTGTATCATTTGTGAAACAATGCAACTGATGTATTAACTCATTTTGGTAATGATGATGAAAATGGCATCTTTTGTTTACTACTTATGTTGTAGTGATTGCAGTTAATGTTGGGTTCGTTTAGTATATGATGTGAATTATGCTCATTAATATAAATACTCATTGAGGCTTTCCTTTGTGTAGTGTAGAATCATGCACCGAAAAGCAATGAGCCAAGCTGCTATTGAGCGACCATCCTCAGAGGGTCAATGCTGCTATGGAGGCAGAGCGAGCAAGGCAGGTAAACGCAAGGGGACAAGGAAGCAATGCTAACGAAGCTGGGGGCCAAGGTGGGGCGCCAGCTGTTCGAGAGTGTACCTTTTCTGGATTTATGAAGTGTAACCCTACGGTCTTCCATGGACACAAGGGAGTTGTTAAGCTAAGTAGGTGGTTTGAGAAAACAGAAATGGTTTCGGAATTATGAATGTGCGGAAGCAATAAGGTTAAAATTGCTGCTGCCACACTTCAAGGCGTGCTTGAACATGGTGGAATTCCACAGATGCAACTAGGGATATAGAGGCCTGCATCAGATCGTTAGACTAAAATGAAAAGGTTAATGACAAAGAGTTTTAAGCCTATTGAGGAAATCAGCGAATGAGGAGCATGAACAAATGGAATTTGAAGATTAAGGATTTTGACATATCTTGCTTACACTAAGCGCTTTCAGTTGAGCTGGTTTCAACTATGTCACGGAAAAAGTCCCGACCGAACGTAAGAAAATTAAAGCTTATATCCGGGGATTAACTAACAACATCAAGGGAACAGTTATTGGATCCAAACCCCCAAGCCTGAATGAAACTGTGCGCATGGCACATGCATTGATTGAGCAAAAGGCTCAGGCTCGAACAGAAAGGATTGCCGAGGGCAATAAAAGAAAATGGAAAATTCACAGGGAGGTAACAACGGTAAAATAACTGAAACAACAATAGGACAACACCCGCCATACCCAGCAGAATAATCAGAGGCCATGGGAATGCGCGGCAATGACCACCGCCCCCTGCTGAGCAAGGTGGGGTAAGCAGGAAATAACCGCTCTGTAATCGTTGTAAGAAGCATACACTATTGATAATGTAGACAGGTAGTAAGAACCAACAGTGTGAAAGGCGGGCCCATTGCACGAGAATTGTAAGGGGCAAAGCTAAGCTACGGTGCAAATTCGCTACCAACCGTGACGTGTTAAGAATTGTGAAGAAAAGGGGCACACAAGGGACCAATTGCCCAAGAGAAAGGATCCACAAGGTGAGGAAGGCTCGAGTCCGTGCTTACCGTGATTAATTGATACTGAGAATTCAGATAATGACCTAATGTGTCTAACGGGACCATTCTACTCAACAATCGTTATGCTACTGTGTTATTTGACTCAGGATCTGACAAAAGATCGTGAACACTAGTTTTAGTCCGCTGAGAATTGACAATTAATCCAGATTAGACTAGATACTAGTACGCGTTGAATATGGCCGATGGAAGGTCCTAGTACTAATACTGTCTTAAGAGGATGTACCCCTGAACTTATTAACCCACTTATTTTAAAATAGACCTTATGTCCCATTGAGCTGGGAACTATTGACGTAGTTATTGGATGTGATATGGTTTAGATGATCAAGACATCTTGTTAATATATCGAAGAGGCAAGAAGGTATTGCATAAACCCGTAAGAACAAGACTGTGGTAGTTGAGGCAACCAGGTATGACTTGATTGAAGATAATATCCTGCATTAAGGCCAGCAAATACATCGAAAGAGGACATCAGTTGTTCGTGGCACATGTAACCGAGAAAGAACCAAAGGAGAAACGTTTGGAAGATGTACCGGTGATTCGAGATTTCCCCGAGGTGTTTCCAGACGACTTACCGGGACTCCCACCACCTCGGCAAGTGGAATTTAAAATTGAACTTGTACCGGGTGCTGCACCTGTTGCGCGCCGCCCCAACCGAATGGCAACCATCCGTGAATGAAGGAATTGGCGGACCAATTGCAAGAGTTATCAGAAAAAGGGTTTATTCGCCCGAGCTCGTCGCCATGGGGAGCGCCGGTGCTATTCGTAAAGAAAAAGGACGGAACTTTCCGAATGTGTATCGACTACCGCGAGCTAAACAAGTTGACGGTCAAAAATCGTTATCCTCTCCCGAGAATCGATGATTTATTCGATCAACTTCAGGGCTCAAGTGTGTATTCGAAGATTGACTTGCGAACGGGGTATCATCAACTCCGTATTAGAGAGGAAGACATCCCCATTACTGCCTTCAATAACTAAGATACGTCATTATGAATTCCAAGTGATCCGTTCGGGCTTAACCAATACGCCTGCGGAGTTCAGGACCTAATGAATCGGGTGTGCAACACTAAAGCCTACGACTCTTCTCTCAGTTGAATCGTGTTTATCGATGAAATACTATTTATTTACTCTAAGAGCAAAGATAACAATAAGGAACACTTGAAGACCATTCTGGACTATGAAGAAAGAGAAATTAACGCTGAAATTCTAGAGTGTGATTTTTCTTGCTTGAAACTTGTGCAAATTTCTCGGTCATGTGATCGATAGTAAAGGTGTTCATGTTGATCCTGCAAAGATTGAGGCAATCAAGGACTGGGCTACACCAACAATACCAACTGAGGTGAGGCAATTTCTGGGTTTAGCCGGATATTACCGAAGATTCATCGAGGATTTTTCATTAATTTCCAAGCCTCTAACTAAATTGACCCAGAAGAACAAAAAGTATGAATGGGGCAAGGACGAAGAGGAAGCGTTCGAATTGCTTAAGCAGAAACTGTGTTGTGCACCTATATTGGCATTACCCGAAGGATCAGAAGACTTCGTTGTGTATTGCGATGCATCACTTAAGGGTTTTAGAGCTGTTTTTATGCAAAGAAAAGGTTATAGCTTATGCATCCCGGCAATTGAGAACTCAATTGATGGAAATTACACGACCCATACTTAGAACTGGGGCCGTGGTTTTTGCACTAAGAATCGTGAGAGACATTAAACTCTACGAAACAAAAGTGTGTAGTTTATACGGAATTCATAAGAGCCATCAATACCATCCTTGAAATAAGACCTTAATATGAGCAGCGCCGTGGGATCGAACTCTTTGAGCGATTACGACTGGAGATCCGTTATCAATCCTGGCAGGCAAACTTGGGTGGCTGACGCTTGACCGAAAGGAAAAGGAACTCGCTAAGGTTAGAGCATTGGTAATGACATTCACACCAAATCTCACCTGAACAATCCGTAGACTCGCAATTAGAATCAATGAAAAAGAAGAATGTTGAAGGCATGAAATTTAGGAAGATTAATCAAGAAGATATTTGAGGTTCGTTCCGGACGGAACAAGATAATTTTGACAACGATAGAATGATACCTAAATGTAAAACGTGTGGTGAACTCGTAGTGCACGTATTTCTAGCCGTATAAATATTCATATGACATGATCACAAACCCAACACTCCACTTGCAAATGTCTCATTTATATTATATAACATACTAACATTGACAAATAGTCTAGCAACATCATCAATGCTCCAGAAAATAAACCTGATTTGCAGTTTTTTTGAAAACCACTCAGCCTACAATGGATTCACGATAGTCCTATCCTTATGATAACAGATACAAAGTCACTAATGAAATAGAGGAACAAAAGTCCTCCCATAATTATTAACGAATACACTTTCTCATATCTGAATTGATTCAGATCACCAAATAGAAAAAAGGAATCATCCTAACTTACATGATTGGCATGCCAAGCAAATATCTTAACAAACCAAACGAGGGGCCAGTAAGTCACAACTTAGTGACATCCACCATTTTTGAGGATTAGTAACCAAAGAAATCAAATTAAATTGACTCTTCTAACTATTTAGGGAGTCACTTTTATGTGGTCATACTATTTTTAGTGTTTAAACGATTGTTTTGCTAGGAACCCTAGTTATACGAACGCACATTTGACCTAGCGATCCTAGTTAACGGTCCTAACGACCCAACGATATGCTCAAATAACATTATAACAATGTCATAACATATGGGAAAACATAATTTAACAAAATCATAAGCTATCTTAAATTTTATGTTTTTATGACGTTTTACGTATTTACCGATAGTCCATAAATTATACAAATTAACTTACACGTTCTATTTTTTTTTTATTCAGTCTTTAAATTATACTATACAACTATCAAATATAAAAAAAAACAATAAACAATTATAATCCTTACCTTGTGGCCGACCAACATCAACACACCACCAATGAGGAACATTTGGGGCAAATTTAAAAACCATCAACCAATATCCCTATATAAACATAAAACCACTAACCATTTTTAGATCTAGCAAAAACAAGAAATTTCTCCTCCTTGTGTCTTCTACCTGCTGCCGAATCCCACTCACCACCATAACATCATCATTTTCATCTTTTAAGAGCAAGAACAAAGGTAAAAATCATGGTGCAAGATGACTTGTATGTCTCTTGTACCAAAAACCTTAAAAAAATAGGATTTTCTTAATTTTTCTTACATGATTTGTAGCATACTAATGTAAAATATTATGTGGGTAATTATTTTTCTTGTTAGAACACTCTAAATGAGTGAGGAAATGTACAAAAACGTTAGGTTGTGTAATTTTAATTTTTGGAATACAAGATCTATTCAAGTCAATTAACAAAAAGCCTTGATTTTCAAAGTAAGACACATCTTGTAAGTTTATGTGTAAAAGAAGCCTTTTTATCTATGAAAACACACTGAGATATTTGGATTAAAATGATATAAGACTTGAATAATATGATTGTAGGAGATGATTGAGTACCGTTTGTGCATTTTGGGATTGGTTTACTTTGATTAAGTCAAAGCTATTTTTCAAACAACCCCTATTTTATTTTTGGGTCATATTGATTGGAGCATAAGTTGATGATAAATAAATATTTTGACATGATTCAAGAGCCTACACAAGTACTATTGAGTCCTATATTTCCAGAAATATAAGCCTTTTAAAAATATGAGGTCGTTTGGTTAGTCAAAGTTGCAAAATGGTGAAAGGTGTCAAAACTGCCCCAAAATCACTTTTCAACCCTTGCACTAAAATGATCATAAATCATAAACCGCGATAAATCTATCAATGAAACTGATATGGGAGACACTTGTATGGGTTATTTAAAGTCTCCCATTGGAATAACTCATATAACATTGATTTAGACCCTCTGATCACTAAAATATGTCCAGATTTGGCTGTTTTTGGAGTCGGGTATAAATGGTCGAGTATAAGTCCTTAATAAATTTTGGGAAAATTCATGGACACACCTAAAACATGGAATTTTGACCTGGAGAAGTAGTTTAACTAGAAGCTTTTGTTAACTTGGTCAAATGAATACTTAAAATGCCAGGAAATTTGGGTCAAATTGTTGTAATTACGTTTTGTGATAAAAGTGATTTTGGAAACAAATATGAATACAAGGCATAACAAAATGAACCATTAATACTTTCCGATATATCCGTAAAGGATCTAATCGGTATAATTAACTTGCCTTAGGTTCGAAAATAAGGTTGCGTATTTGGATGGGTTACCTACTTAGTGTGGTTATGTTGAGAAGTACTATTATCATTCAAACTTCTAAGGTGAGTTTCTCACATCCCCTTTTTTATACATGTTTTAAAGGTTTTGGGGTAGAAAGCATGATGTGTTGTTTTTATACTCTTACTTTGAAGTAATTGATCTTTTGAGCACATTTGAACTTGAACTTGTTTTAAACGTATGGAACTTGATTTGAACTTGTTGAACTTTAGAAACGTGTTGAACTTGAACTTGGCATGTATGTTGTTGTATGCTTGGAACCTGCCACTACTTTTAACTCATTATCCCGCTCATCGGGATTGAGACGTTAGTACTTATGGATAGCGCTATAGTGAGATTATAGCCCCTCCTCACTCCCCGCACAAGGGTGCATAGTACTAAGTGTTTGTGCCACACTATACAACTGGAACTTGATTGGATGTTTAGGAACATTTTAGTCTGAATACAATTAAGTTAGTGCCTCGCATAAACACAAATAGCATACATATAGGTAGAATTGATTTGTATTACTATCCTTTATGTAATGGGGAAACTGTTGAAAACTTGAATTGTTTTTGGAAATCAACTTGTTAGGAAATTGATTTTGTTTGGACAGACTATTTTTGATACCTTGCAATGAGTTGGCACACGTTATTGGACGTCTACTCTTTTACAAACTAAATTATGGGTGTACCATAAACCTGAGACACACCAACTAATTTTGTAGTTGACATTTTATCATGCTTTTTAGGTGACGTTCCTAAAGTGGAAACTTAGTGTGATTGCATTTGAGCCTGTTCAAGATGTCTATTTTCTTCCAAGTTATTGTCTTTTGGTTGATCCATGTTCGGAAGAAAAACTACTATGTTGTCTTTGTACTTTTAAACTTGTACCTGAATTGTTGTAATTCGGATAACTTTCTTTTATTTAAACTCATGAATGGTGTTTTGTCTATCATCTTATGTGATGCTTATTAATATGTTACACCTCGTGTTTTCTCCTTGGTGTGGTGTGACATTACTCCCAAACACGTGGAGGAACAAATTCTATTTTGACTACAAGTGTCTGTCATGTACTTCAAAACACTTCTGAAAATAGCCCTTATAACTACCTTTTGACAGACTAGGTTATTTATCAACGAGAAACGCTAATCCATACAGCAAAACCCGCTTGCATCTCCAAGTCTAAGGAATAAACATAACATTCACCATGTGTGAAATGCACCCAATGACGCAGACCATAAATGTGATTATCACATGTGGGAATATCTAAATATTCAACCTTTCATTGAAAAACATGCGAAGCTAGCAGATATAAACTTTACGATACTCTAGAAACAACCAAACACTCACAATTTTACCTTTGTCCTTTAACAATAGTTCTCATAACGTTTACTGGTAAATGGACATAGCCTTTAGAATCACAAGTCATTCATGGATATAAACATGCAAATATAGGACACAATTATTATAAAAATGAAAACAAGATACCGCGTATATTAATTCATTCAAAAAGAACACAACAATCGTTTAACATCCCATTATCCAAATACTAACTAATACATCACCGATTTACATGAGACTACTAGCAGGAACAATTTCAATCGCCATAGCATGTTCAAAATGCTTATTGAATGGCACTGGTTTTGTAAACGGATCAGCTACGCTGTCACCTGTGTGAAATTTCTTTAGGAGAATTTCACCTTCTTAAATTACTTCACGAATGTAGTGATATCTCCTCTGGAAATGTCTAGCTCCCTTTAAGATTAAGGATAACTGGCGATAGGTAATGCATGCTCATTGTCACATAGCATCTCCATAGGCCTTTTATTCGATGGCATGACACCTCCAAGTCCATCAATAAATTTCCTTATCCAGACTGCTTCCCTTGATGCTTCATCAGCAACAATGTACTCAGCTTCTGTAGAAGACATAGCAGTAGTGCTTTGCTTGGTACTCTTCTAGTCCATGGCTCCACCATTAAGTATGAACACATATCCCGTATGAGATTTTGTATCGTCCTTATCAGTTTGAAAACTTGCATCAACATAACATGATACTTTCAGCTCATCTTCAGGTTTAGCCCCATACACAAGAACCATATCTTTAGTATTCCTCAAATACTTAAGAATAGTTTTCACAACAGTCTAGTAATTCTCACCAGGATTTTGCTGAAGACGACTACATAAATTTTACGCAAAGGCAACATCAAGTCTAGTGCATCTAACCGCGTACATTATTGAACCTATGGCCGAAGCATAAGGAACTCTCAGCATATGTTGTACCTCAGTAGGTGTTTTAGCACCTTATGACTTTCTATAGTCGGGCTTTTCTATCATTGGAGTATACCCCTTCTTAGAGTTTTCCATTCTAAATTTCTTTAGAATTTTCTCTAGATAAGCACTTTGACTAAGAGCAATCAATCGCTTAGATCTATCACAGATGATCTTGATTCCAAGGATATATGTTGCTTCTCCTAAGTCTTTCATATAAAAACACTTACAAAGCCAAGATTTAACTTCTTTCATCATTGTAATGCTATTTCCCATGAGTAATATGTCATCGACATATAAGACCAGGAATGCAACATTACTCCCACTAGCTTTAAGATATACACATGGCTTATCAGGATTTTGAGTAAAACCAATCTTCTTGATTTCATCATCAAACCTTTTATTCCAACTTCTAGATGCTTGCTTCAATCCATAAATAATACATTGAAGTTTACATACTTTGTTGGGATGTTTTGGATCCACAAACCCTTTTGGTTGCACCATATACACGTCCTCGCTTAGGTGACCATTTAGAAAGGTTGTCTTGACATCTATTTGCCAAATCTCATAGTCATAGAACGTGTATATGGCTAAAAGAATCCTTATAGCTCTAATGTATGCAACAGGAGAGAAGGTTTTCCCATAATCTACTCTGTAGGTTTGGGTATATCCTTTTGCTACCAAACGAGCTTTAAAGGTGTGTACATTTCCATCCATGTCAGTCTTCTTCTTGAAAAGCCATTTACTCCCAACAGTTCGACCATTAGGGGGAAGCTCAACTAGAATCCAGACTTGATTATCTTTCATGGATTGCATTTCCGTATTCATAGCTTCAAGCCATTTGTCAGATTCAGGATCTGCTAATGCAGCTTTATAATTAGGAGGTTCATCAAGATCCCCTAATTCATATTTCTTAACATCAACATAGTACCATATCTATCTGGTGCTTGAGGTATCCTTGCAGATCTATGAATAGGAACTCCAACATTTTGGGGCTCGACCTCGATAGGTGCGACCTCATTATGTTCTTTGCTAGTATTTTCAGAAGGTTGTGTATCTTCCTCTTGAATTATTTCAATCCCTTTATCACTCCTACTCATTTCAAGAAGTCTATGTTTCCCACTCGCTTCTTGTACCATGAAACTATTTTCAAAGAAGTTAGCGTTTCAAGAAACAAAAAACTAGTTTTTGGGTGGATAGTAAAAGTAGTAACCCATCATTTCCTTAGGGTAACCTACAAAGATACACTTAATGGATCTAGAATCAAGTTTGTTAGGTGTGTCTTGTTTCACGAGTGCCTCACAACCCTAAACCCTTAAGTAGGACAACTTGGGAGCTTTCCCGTGCCATATTTCATAAGGCGTCCTATCAACCTTCTTGGTTGGAACCATATTAAGAATGCGAGCTGCAGTCTCAAGAGCATATCCCTAAAAGAATTTTGGCAGAGTTGTTAGATTCATCATGGATTGAACCATATCTAGTAAAGTCCCATTCTTCCTTTCAGACACCCCGTTATGTTGTGGTGTATAAGGTAAAGTTAGTTGGGATATGATACCACAACTTTTCATATGATTAACAAACTCATGACTCAGGTATTCTCCTCCTCGATCGGATCAAATAGCCTTTATCTTTTTACCAAGTTGATTTTTAACTTCCATCTGAAAGACCTTAAATGTTTCAAACACCTCATTTTTATGTTTCATCAAGTAAACAAAACCATAGCGGCTGAAATCATTTGTAAAGGTGATGAAGTAATTAGCACCCTCTCTTGACATAGTTCTAAAAGGGCCACATACATCAGTGCATATAAGTCCTAATAGATCCTTAGCTCTTTCTACTAGATGTAGAAAAGGCTTGCTCTCCATCTTCCCAGATATACAAGACTTGCATTTTTCATGTGATTCATCGTGAGTGGGTTGCAGGAGCCCATTACGCTGAAGCATGTCCATGCGTTTCTTGTTTATATGTCCAAGATGACAATGCCATAGATAATAAGAGTCCAACCCATGTTTGGCTCTTTTATTGCTAACATTATAATTAGAACTAACATTTGGATAAAGATTATGCATATCTATTTCATAAATATCATCACGTGGAATTGCATTGAAATAAAATACATTATCTTTGGAAACAGAAATACCATAATTCGTAAATGTATGAATATAACCGTTCTTAACCAAACGAGAAATTGAAACAACACCCCTAGAAATAGTAGGTGCAAAATGACAGTTGTCAATTATTAAACTACTAGGAAGAATTAAATCAAAACTTCTGATAGCTTTAACGCCTGCACGTATCCCATTACACATGTATATACTTAAAACTCCATGTTTCAACTTCCTGCTCCTCCTAACTCCTTGAGAAGTATTACAGATATGAGTTTCACAACCCGTATCATACACCCAAGTGTTATTAGAAAAAGCATAGAGTTCTATAGTGAAGATACCTGAAGTACTAGCCTCACTAGCATTCTTTCTCTTCCTCAACTTAGCATGGTAGGGCAGGAAATTCCTCCTCTAGTAACCAACCTCCTTACAGTGGTGGAAGATAGAGTCCTTTGCCGGATTATCTCTCTTAGGCGGTGGTGGGATCTTGGTCTTGGGAGCATAAGCAAGCTTATTCTTTCCCTTGGCCTTACCCTTTGCCCCTTGCGGTTTCATCTTGTCCTTCTGGATCTTACCTCCCCGTATAGCTAACACAATGGGAGTTTCAGCCTTCTTTGAAATACCTTTCTCATGGAGTTTCAGCATAGCATGTAATTCAGCTATCATCTTCCTCATGCTATGCATGTTATAATTCTGAACGAACTGATCAAAGTCCTTGTTGAGAGAATTCAAAAATAAGACCCACACCAAGTTCTTTTGGAATTGCATAGCCTAGGCGTTCCAAAGTGTCCAGGTAGCTCTTCATCTTTAAAAGATAGGAGCTTATTGACTGACCATCCTCCTGTTTACAAGCGTGGAATGCTTTAACTGTTTTAAAGAGTTCCTGTTTAGCCTGCTCTTCGAACATTGTTTTCAGTTCTTGGATCATGTCATATGCTTTGTAGTTTTCAAGTGTCCTCTGAAGTTCAGGAGTGATGTGCCGTTGTGTGGTGTATAATTTTATGATTTAAGTTTTAAATTTATATTTTGCCGACTAAACTAAAAATAAAACTTTAACGGGCAGTATACCCGATCGGTGGTAGTTTCATGGTAAGTAGGGTGTCAATCACTAAGAGCGAGAAACACTTTCAATTTATTAATATTTTAGTTATCTAATCTATGTTAGTTCTATTCTATGTTAAACCTATGCTAAACCTAAGTTAATCCTAAATCTAATAGATAAGGGGGAGGGGTTTCAGTCTGAGAGACTGGAACGGGTTTAGTGGTGACTAAAACCAATTCAAGACACTTTAACCCACGCAAGCAAATTAACAGAAGATAAAAGAGCGGTTGAGCCAAATATAAGAAAACTGTATTAGCCATTATTAATCTGATTAGAAGGTTGGTTTGTTTATTTAGTGCAATGATTACTTATCTCGAGGCGGCATATCATTCTTAAGGCTTAGGCATTACTTCTTCCTAAGACCTAGACACGTTAATTCTGTAACAATTAAACGCATCCGCATAAAGCATCCTATATATTGATTATAATTCATCTAGAGGACAACACGGAGTATGTCGTACGAACCCTAGCTCATTGAGGCTTTACCCACTTACTGCTTAACGGTAATTTGTATTTGGTGGTAGTCCACAATCCACTCTATACCAAGGAATTAGAACGTTATTTGTTAGTACTACGCCACCACATATGGTAGTCTAACTAGTTTGATCAAGGCAAGCAGGACGTTATTAGTGATCCTATTTGTTCCACTTATACGCCTTACTATATGGAGAGCCATTTCGACATCTAGATTACTTGGTACGTATCACTAGATCTAGTTGAATGATAGGTCGCATACAAAAGCACGTAAACAAGTATCATGTGATAAACATAATCAATAATTCAACGATAAATTAAGCAATCGAGATAAACAAAACCAAATATTCAGATCTTCATAACAATGGCTAATACCCGAAGGTATTAGCCTTCAAATGACATAATCAATACAAAAGTAATTATTTAGCCAAGGTAAACTAACCGAGTTAACAAATGATACCAAAAACTGAACGATTACAAGAGTATATGGAATTACACGTTGTCTCCCTTTGAATTGATAACGTTGCTTGACCTTTTTTTCTCTTTTTCTTCTCTGAAAATCAACTTTAATGATTTAGGTATCGAGAATATGATTTAGCACACTTAAAACTCGTTTTTCAGTTTTTTATTTATAAGGTCTGGAATCGAGTCGATACAGCGTATCCAAAGTCTGGAATCTTCACATTCTATATCTTAAATATGACGTATTGCCTTCTTCTGGATACTACGTATTAATCTTGTTTCCTTCGTGGTCTTTGGTGAAGTCCAGGCACGGATACGCCGTATCTTCCTTGATAGATACGGCGTATTGGTATGTCAGAATCAGTAATCCTCAAAATATCTTCGTTTAAGCTCCATAATGCGCGCCTTTTAGTTAATCTTCACCATGTACTCCATAATTACTGCAATTCTCAAATACAAACGATTAAGTAACAATTCTATGCAATAATTATACAAAATGGGTTAATTACATGGGATAAATAATGTTATAAAAGTGACATTATTTGATGTCATCAAATATCCCTCTACTTGAATCCTACTTGTCCTCAAGTAGCCTTTAGAAGTTTACAAAAATGTATCCCTAAGGATTTTTCAGTTTAAGCATTTATTTGATCTATTACAAGTACACAACCAAACACCTCACGAAAT
>BQNB010107811.1:0-23086 GCA_026074375.1 Tanacetum coccineum | reverse complement strand
AGAAGCTAG
Source organism: Tanacetum coccineum (assembly GCA_026074375.1). Taxonomy (NCBI): domain Eukaryota; kingdom Viridiplantae; phylum Streptophyta; class Magnoliopsida; order Asterales; family Asteraceae; genus Tanacetum; species Tanacetum coccineum. The sequence goes on along the minus strand of BQNB010107811.1, from coordinate 23,077 downwards.
ACACATGCAATCATTATTTAAAAAACAACAATCTAAATGATATAATTAAAAGACTCAAGACATATGTTTATGGAGAAAGATTAGATTGACTTTTGATAAACGAGAATTGGATTCGTTTATTGATTGACACAAAAATATTATGACAATGACTTTTTAAAAGTAGACAAATGACACTTAATATCTTGGCAAAATATGTCAAATATATATATATATATATATATATATATATATATATATATCAAAGAATAAAAAGAAAAATAAGACGAGGATGGAGACAATGTGCTCTTGAATGTGAATGAAAATGATTCCATAGAGCCGAAAAGCGGAAAAGAATAAGTGATACTGAAGAAGGAACGTATTGACGAGAGGTTGATAGAAAATATTGATATATCATTTGCACTAACAATTGATGTGCATATGATCTTATCGAGACAAAAGTGGATGATTAAGAATTCAAAGGTTTGTTTGGTGTTTTGTTGCTTGACAATGTTGAGGAACAAAGGTGGGAAGTGAAATGAGGTAGTTCTTTCATGGTGGAAGAATGATGAGAGACTCAACAATGTGGTGACTGAATAACACTTGAAGATTTAATATCTTCTTTATGTTCTTCACTTTTTAGAAAGTGGAAAGTTTAACGAAGGAGCGACATTTGCATTTCATAAATTACTTAAATATTTTACATGAAATAATTAAGTTGTCAAGGGATATAGGAGGAATTCTAATAGTAACAAGACTATTAGAAGAGAAGAAACGTTTAGACGTGATTCGATGTGAGAAAAGAGGTTTACGAGAAGTGAGGACCAAGATGTGAGGATATTTGTGAGTATGACGATTGTAAGGATTGTATTTGAGAATGAGACGCATTTCATTATGAAATTAACTTGACTATTAACAACATAAGCAATGATGCTTGTGAGTGTTAGGATGTGAGGATGACCCATTGATCTATAGAGAGATAGTGGGGATAGGTTTGGGTGTAGGAAAGACGTCAGCTCTTAGCAACAGAAAAGATTGGGGGTGAGTTCGTTTAAAGGTTTGAAAAGAAATGATAGATATCTCAAGCCTGCTGCCGGCGGTCCCAGATATATCTGGGGGCCACATGAATAGATCTAGGGGCCGTCGGACCGCCAATAGGAGAGGAGTTTCGGGCTTGATGAATTTTGTGAAAGGAGTGACATTTTAATTTGCATTTTACTAATTAAAAATAGTCAAAGTACTTCAGATGAAGTAGTTAAGTTGCTACGACGCATGGAATAGAGAATAGACTAGAATCGAGTGTAACACCCCCAAAAATGTGTCGCAACGGAAATATGTCCGGGGGCGTTACTTCATATTACACAGCACAAGGTACGAGAGAACGACCTCTAAATGTGTCGTTTGCAAAGTAATCTCATTAATTTTCTTGAAATTGATATAACATTTGTCCCATAATTGCATCACAATGAAAAGCTTGAAAGCAATACAACGAGATTTGATCATTTGTATGTATGTAGAAATCCATGTATGAAATCTTGTCAATTTAGACTCCAATGCACATCAGATAATCCAAGCATCTAATTCACCTGAGAAAAACATGCTTAAAAGGGTCAACATAAAGTTGGTGAGTTCATAGGTTTGGTTAAGTATAAACGTTGCACAAAGATTTGCAAAGTGTGTATGACCATTTCAACCCTTATAATAGTCACAAAAATTGTATGTATGAAAGTTAGACCGCAATTGTTCAAAGTATGCATGATAATTAAAACCATCACGAAATGTTTCAAGTATGTATTGCCCAATGAGTGATTACGATTACTCTAAGTTCATGAAACCGATGCACTATGTACCCATCGTAGGTGTCCCCTCCAAGAACACCCGGGCAGTAATGAAAACCATATGTACCCATCGTAGGTGTCCCCTCCAAGAACACCCGGGCAGTAATGAAAACCATATGTACCCATCACAGGTGTCCCCTCCAAGAACACCCGGGCAGTAATGAATATGTACCCCTCGCAAGTGTCCCCTCCAAGAACACTCGGGCATTTACTTGTAGTTATCAGTTCAATCCGCTTAAGCTAATCCGTAATCATTTCAAAAGTAAAGTATGTATTTGTGACCAAAAATGAAGTCAAGTAATGTATCCCATAGCGAGCTATGTAAATGAGTATGTAAACCAATTTGTAATCAACCATGTAAATGCATTTGCAAACAAGCATGTTCTCACCCCAAAAATATATGTAAAACAAGTAAAACATGGGGCTATAAACTCACCTCGATGTTGTAGAACGATTGGCAGAAATGCACATATTAAGCACAACACAAACGGAAACCGGAACGGCTCGACCAAGAAGTTGCGGTTTATCTTAACGGCTATGACCCACTAGCCTAGGATAATGTATTTGGGTTTTCCGATGGATGGTTACATCAACGCGACACGTTGATAAAAGATTTAGATTTCAAGTTGTAATAGTTTGGTGGTTGGTTAAATAAAATAAATCGAAAGATAAACGCAAAATGTGTAATATATGCCGTATATATCACTTATGAAAAATAACAATTATATAACTCATACCGTGAATTATATGACAAAGACAAACAATCCAAAGATTAATATAGTGCGAGTAAATAATTAAACCTAACAGTTTGACATGTTTTCGGAAATCACCACTTAATTAAATAAAAGTTCTTGTATAAAAGTAAACACATGTTTTAAAGTCTTTACTTTGTCCATTAATCGGGAATTATAAAATAATATTTTATAATTTAGTATTCGTTTCCTCGACGGGTCTTAGTTAAACTAGTTGTCTCATTTACAAAAGTGTAGTTCTCGTTCGTTTATCTGGTTATTGTATAATTACAAATTAACGATCTTAAGACTATATAACTTCGTCTTTTATCGGTTTTTCTAAGATAATAGAAATTATAACGAAATTTATTAAGTATAGTAATTTATATAAATGTCGTCATGACCTTTTCGTTTAAACCACATTTTCCATTTTTATAAAATTCAATCCATGTTGCAATTATACTCGCGTTTCAATATTTCAAACACCCGCGTGTTTTGGATATATATATATATGTGATATATATATATATATATATATATATATATATGTATATATATATATATATAAATTATTATTTCAGGAATAAGGGTCTCAAAATAATAAATATGGATATAGATATTTATATATATTTTATATATATATTATATATTATATATATTATATTGTATTATATATATATATATATATATATAGGGGGACTTTCTTTTCAGAACCATTCTTAGTGCGAGAACTGACAGAACCACCAAAAACATACATGCACGCTTTTTTAAAAAAAAAATGAAAATCATTAATAATCGTAAGAATTCACCTATGTTCTTTAGTATCATCATGAACTCTTCCTCTTCTTTCACAAAAACCTTACACACGGCCGCAATATTATTGTTGCACGCCTTATAAGAACATACATGCACACCTTCAAAGAAAAATTTTGCATTTCCATTTTCTTATCAAATTATTTAAAACAACTATGTTTTTTTTAAACATATATGTTGTTTTTTAAAACATATGTGAAAAAATACAATTATTGAAGGCGTGCATGCATGTTTTTGGTGGTTCTGTCAGTTCTCGCACTAAGAATGGTTCTGAAAAGAAAGTCTCACATATATATATATATATATATATATATGTGTGTGTGTGTGTGTGTGTGTCTGTATATATATATATATATATATATGTATATATATATATATATATATATATATATATATATATATATATATATATATATATATATGTATGTATGTATTAGAGCGATAATTTTTATCTATGTCACAAAATTTATACTATAAATTATCTCACATGTCCCAAGCAGGACTTGAACCAGCAATCATTTGGTTAAGTTGGAGTGTTTCTAACATAACATAGGGTACCATTGAAACACAAACCCTTGAACCTTTCGGTGACAACTTATCTTACTCAAAGCACTAATCGAATATGTTTTTTAAGGCACTTTATTAAAACCAACAAAACAAAACAACAACAACAACAAAGAAGATGCCCTATGGGAAATGCCCCAAGAGGCAACCAACAACAAACAACCAAAGCTATACAAACACCCTCCCAAAAGACAAAACAAAACACAAACACTAATACCCCTCGCTTTGAAAACTCTCAAGTGTTTCTCTCTCTAGAAACTAGCCAAATCCAAGAATCGACCCCGTGTTATGATATAGGATATACCACAGATTGTTTGTTTGTTGTGTAATAACTGTTACAGGTCCAAAAGTGATGGAAAGAACTTAACGTGCAAAAGAATCCAGTTAAAAGCATTAACGGTCATTAAAAGAAGATTCTAGAAGAAAAACAAATGAAGAGTTAATGAAACGAAGCCAAGTGTGGCGCATTTATTCAGAAGTGCGGCGTACTTCCAAGCGAAGTTAATGCAATGCAATTAAAGCACCAAGTGTGGCGCACAATTTTGGAAGTGCGGCGCACTTCACTATCAGTTACTGAAAAATCATTAAAGTTGCAACTCTTGGCTTGCCACTTCTCACCTATAAATAGGGCACGAAATTCACTCATTTGATATCAATCCGAATCTTAAAAAACACACAAATCTCTCTATCTTAGATTAAGAGTAGTATAGGAAAGTTAGGAAGAAGTTCAGGAGAGTTGTTGCAGTTTGATCCTGGTCTTCAGTGGTATAAACACTATCTCTTGTTTATTTACTATGTTTTCTGAATCAATCAAGCTTGTTATGAGTTTTGTTGTTATGAATATGGAGTAGTCTTTTATATTTATTTGGGCTATCATGATCGATGTTATGAACAAGCTGTGTTTATGAATGTTATGAATATAAATTCGATGTTTGAATATCTGGTAAATTGTTGATATTTGATTATGCATACTTGTTGGAGATAGGTCGAAAGATTCCATCAATATGTTTATATTTCGCATTGTTTGTCTATGGAAATTCGATACTAGTTTTGTGAGAATTAACTAGTAAAATATTTATCAACCCGGATACGAGAATGTTTAATACTTGATCTCATGTCTAACGAACTTGATTAAGGGAATTTATCTTTATAACTTTTATACTTGAATCAATCTTAATGCATTTTATATATTGAAGATTAAAGGCCGAAAGGATTCTTTAATATATGGAATAGTTAATTGTATGAATGATTATCCATCTTTTCATGCTATTATGCTTAAATTCATGTTGCTTGCCTGTTCATGATTATTGTTCTAAGTCCAAATAAATATTTGTTTTATATCTTGAAGTTGAATTATTATCTTTAGATCCGTGACAGTCTATAAGATAACCGTTTTTGTAATCCAATCGACTCCTTTTAGAATTACCAATCCCTTGGGACGACCTGTTCTTACCATTAACCTATACTATATACGGGGGTTATACTTTTACCCGTGTGTTTCCTCAATAGTATTAATCGGTGAAATCAGTCTTATAAATTTAAAGCTTTTGAAACACATCAAAGTTTTTGGCGCCGTTGCCGGGGATTGAAATCATTCTTGAATTAGTCATCATTGTGTTACAAGCTAATATTTTCAAAACATCGCCGTACCGTTTTCTGGCAAACGGAACTCAAAAATTCATTTTCTTTTCAGTAAAGTACGCCTCACTTATACCTAGTGCGCCGCACTTTTTCTTGAAATTTTCACAAACAGAATCAAAACCAAACTTAAAAACCAAAAACTCATAAATTAAAATCAACATGTGGATTTTCTTTCTTATCTGTTTATTTGCTAAATTCTTATGCTTAAGTAGTTATAAAATAAAAAAACCAAAAAAATCTTGCTTTGTGTCTTTCCTGTTTAAACTCTTGAGTGTTTATGTGTTTATGTTATTTGCTCAATATTGCTTATTTAATTATGCCTACTTAAGAAACAAAATTAAAAAATTAATGAAAATTAAAATTAAGTTTCATGACCTTTTGTATGACTCCATGATTACAAGTGTATTTAAAGAAAATATAACTGCCATTTTAAAATCATTTATTAAAACTAATTATAAAGCAATAAAGAAAAAACGTTTCAAAAATATAACTGAATATCTTAAAAGTACGCCGCACTTATCCTTTGTGCGCCGGTTTTATAAGGAAACAAATAAAGTACGCCGAACTTTATTTGAAGTGCGTCGCACTTCTCTGTCCAAAACTAAAAAGAATGCTTATTTCTTAATGTTTATGCAAAAATCATTAGAACCAAAAATTACTATTTGTTTGTTAATAATGTGTAAATGTAAAAAGGTATTGTTATTTGTTTCAACTAACCCACTAATGTTTGTTTTAATATTGTCTTATTTTATAAGCGTTATGGACCCAAGTTCGAGTCTGGGAAAAATCTGTCTAGGGAAAAACATTGTTGAAATCTCAAGTAACAAAATCGAAGGATCAGGAGAATGGGAATCACCGGAGTATAATGATACTGCCATAAGTAAAAAAGAAAAAAGAACCTGAAGCTTTGGTCTTTCACAAAATGGACACTGAAGAGGATAGTGATCGATATGTTGCACAATGTTTTGTGAACGGTTTATATGCACACGATGGAGAGATAAACTTGGAAAAGAACGATAACTTGATCTCTAATGAATACGCAGTTAAACTTTGTCTCGAGTATGAGGTTAGAAAAGGAAAGAAGTTAGTTAAAAAGGAATTGATAGTGTCACTAAGTGGAGAAATTTACTTTGTTCAATTTATCATAAACCCAGAAGAAGATGAATTTGAACTTGGATTAATTTTTGGAAGATCGTTCTTGCGCTCTGCCAATGCAATCGCAGATTTCGAGAAAGGGACTATTACAATACAACCTGATTTTGATCCTTTTCTTGTAAGTAGCGATGAGGAGGAGAAAGGAAGTTTGAAAGATCAAGATGATTGGGATGATTTACTTGATTTTGACTTTGACCTCGATGATCTACCACCCGTATTAGGAAATGAACCTTGCCATTTCACATGTAAGATGGGAAAAAGTAGTCGAAATAAAAAGAAGGAAAGGGCCAAATAAGACTATTTCTATCAAAATGTTGGAACATCTTCGTCAACTGGTAGACATATGACTAAAGAAGAAGCGAAAGAAGAAGAATTGGTGACTAGGATTAATCAAAAGTATGCTTTGTTGGAGGAAGTGAGGCCAGTAATTGAAACGTTAGCTTATCAAGACGGATATAAGAAATTGATAGATGAGATATGGGCCGACAAAGTGAAATTGGAAGGAGAAATTAAGAAGAAAGAAGAGGAAGCACTGATGAAAGTCAAAGGAAAAACATTAAAAGAAGAAAAAGATCTTGGGGCTTTTATATTTCCGATCAGATTAGAAGGAAAATTAAATGAAAATGCTCTAGCCGACACTGGTTCGGACATCAACACAATGCCATACAGAATATATGCAGAATTAGGAAGAGAAGATATTCAGAAAATTGACAATGGAATCACGATGATTGATTACAATGAAGCTGAGGCTATGGGAATGCTCTTAGATGTCCTAAGTCAAGTAGGGTTCACTACCCTTATAGCTAAATTTCTGGTATTGGATATTCCAATTGATAGAGATGCACCCATTGTGGTTGGTCATGGATTTTTGAAAACACTTAGAGGGAAAATCGACACAGCAAATAGAATTTTCTCAATTTTTGATGGTGTTTGTCATCAAACCTTTCGGGCTGCTAAAATTGAAGGGGTGAGGATCGCTGAGAGTGATAGCGATGATGAAGAGGAGTATGTTATCAAAAGAAACAGTTTTGGGGCACCAAATTTATAATCAGAAATCTGCCACATTCCTAAGAGATAACCATCAAGCTGGAAGCTCTTCAAATATACAAACAGTAATAAACCCATTCGAGAAGATAAGTGTGTGGAAGAAAGCAGTTGGTTTCCTTGGTTCATTACCCGTTCCATTAAAAGATGTTGAGTGGAGGCTAGATTATAAAGGATTTTATAATAATCCTGAGGAGGCAACAGAGCAGTGGAAAACCGAGATAAGGATAACCGACCCATATGGAAACATTTATACTCAAGCCTTTAGGACAAAACCCACAAAAAGAAAGTTATCAAGATATCACAGGTTGAGTGATATAATGTCACCAAATTGGTTTATTGAATAAAGGAAGGGAATAAGTGGAATAAAGAAGAAAAGTCTGTGATCTCTTATAACTATCTTATGTTTTTTTTCTGTTGAGTCAAATTAAATCACTTGTATCGATTTACAAAAGATGTATGGGTTGTGCCCTAATTAAATGCAAAATTATGTTAAGTCAATTTTATTACCAAAATTTATGTTATGTTATATTAAATTAACTGTTATGAAAATATTTAGAGGCCAAGTACGCCGCACTTCGCTGAAGTGCGCCGCACTTTGGGCAGTTTCTTGTTATATATATAAACCCAAACGCACATATTAGATTTAGAAAACACACAACTCTCACAAAACCGCCGGGCTTTACATTTACACAAGAAATTTTCAAAGTTCATTCATTACAATCTGCAAAAATGGTTAAGGTATGTTTAATCTAATCTTATTAATCTTATTCCTTGTATTAAATCAAAATCTTGTATTAGGGTTATTTACAATTAGATTAGGGAATTATTTTCTTTTACTTGTCATGAACAATTAAACCAAATATTTAGGTTGTTTGGAAGTACATTGATAGAATTTTTGTAGAAATTAGGATCTACTACGAATTCATAAAATATATAATAGAATTATTACTGTATGAAATTTGCCAGAAAGTACGTCGCACTTTGCCTATTTTCCAGAATGTACGCCGCACTTCTCAGAAGTGCGCCGCACATTGTTGACCAGAAAGTACACATAATGTTTAAAAGACCATATAAACAAAGCCCGTTCTTTCTAACTTATTTCTAACATGAGTATATATTGTATTATTGTTTGTTTTTAATATGTAGACTATGGGAGGATATGATCATGAGGTCGGTTCGTCAAGGAACAAGCGATCTAGACAAAATGAAACTGTGGACGAACTATTGCTCCCATAAATTAACCATGATTTTTTGCTATGGGACGGATGTAGCAGAGAGGCGAAATCTCATTACAATACCAAATTGGCTAACTTGCTCCCAAAGCCTATTTACTCGCCAAATGTCGTGAATTGGGATGTGTTAAACAAAATGGGATGTGATGGTAAAATTGACGAAATGTTAAGAATTAGGTTGCGTGAAGCTGGAACTAATGAAGAAATATTTACTTCCGTTGCATGGATTCGAGCTTTCAACACTAAAGAATCGATTTATCCGGAACTTTGCTATGAGTTTTATTTGACTTATGAGTTTGATGAAGTCTGTACCAATGATGAACTACAACCAAAGAAGATAATCAAGTATAGATTGGGTGGTCGTAATCATAATTTGACTTTGTTGGAGTTTGCTAGAAGGTTGGGATTATATCAAGCTGAAGAACTCGATGAAGAAGGGTTTGATGTCTATTTCCAAGGAGGATTGTGTACTGATGAAAATTTTAGTGCTCAAGAGTATTGGTTGACTATTAGCACTGAAGATAATTTAAATTTGTCAAGAAGTTCTGCTTCAAAAATCCAAAACCTGATTTTGAGAGTTTTACACAAAATGATTACTTATAGCATCTGTCAGAGAACAACTAGATATGATAAGATCCAGAAAAATGATTTGTGGTTGTTGAGTATGTTTGATGCTGGGCACCAAAATGGATATGCGAGTGTTGCTTGGGTGATTGCTAGATGGATGAAGCGAAAAGGAGTAGGTACTCAGAAGGAGAGCCAAATCTGTTATGGAGAGTTTATTCCTAAGCTAGCTAGGAAGTCAAGAGAATTGACTGATGAAGTGAAGAGAAGTTTGAGTGTTCCAATTCATTGTAGGGAGTTGGATACGACTACACTTAGGGAGTTGATCGATCCCGAGGGTAGACTTATTCCTAAGGTTCCACATGCTGGTGCACCGAGAGTTGGTATTCCCATACCCCCTAGAGTATCTATGAACAATCTATATGAAAGGATGGGAAGAATGGAGATTAGGCAGGAGGCTATTGAGCATATGGAGTACAGGTAGTCATACCACTGGGATAGGTATCATGGAGTATTCGAGCATATGGCCGGGATGTACAATATCCCGATACAGGGAGCATATAACCCACCTGGATACGCTCAGCCCCAGTATGACCAGTACTATCAGCAGTACCCGCATCAGCAGCAACCACATGATGATGATGATGAGGAGTAGTGTCAGGATGACACGAGATGATGGAGTAACCGCATGTTTTGGGTTACGTTGATTATGAAAAACAATTTCAAACAATATTATTATTATTATTTTATGGTGTGTAAAATGCCTCTGTTAGCATTCAAACAATATTTCAGCACTTTTTTATTATTTAATATTAGGAATGTTATTATTATATGTGTATGCTTTGGAATATTGATATTTTTAGCAGGAAAAAGAAAAAGAAGGAACGTGCCAAAAAATGAAGCAAAATGAAGATTCAAGATATCCAACGAAACAAGTATTATTTTACTTTCCCATTTTATCTTTCTTTATAAATATTTCAAGCATTAGGGACAATGCTCATATTAAGTATGGGGGGGAGATAAACTAGAAAAGTAAAAACTTTGAAAGAAGAAATTTGTATGAAATTGAATTAACATTTTATTGATCACATAAACAATCTGACTCTGGATTGATAACGTTGCTAGCACATTTATACCACCAAAAAAATTGTGAGGACTAGATCTTAAGAATTCAGGTATCCACTTTTGATACCTAAGATAATTTATACCTTTAGCCTGCTCGAGTTAAGGTTTGAATACAATTGCAAGTATCTCATCCGTCGTTACAGCTGTGTATTTGTAGTTTGTCGCCTTTTCTAGAACAGTGTTATTGGTTGATAATTATATGAGTGTGCCGGTGATTTGTTAATTCTAGAACTTGTACTTAAAATCTTTTCGAGACCGCAGTAGGAATGCGCTTGCGTGTTATATACATTTTACTGATTAAGAGGTGATAAAAATATAAATATAAGTAAACAATAAGTTTTGTTCAAAAAAGATTTTTAATAAAATTATTTAAAATTTTATTCGTGTGAATTGAAAAGCGTGAATGTTGGTAATACTGTTTAAATGACGTGCAAAGGTTGCAAACTTCTAAGTTCGTTTGAAGTAGTATGCTTATCCTAAGTATGGGAGGAAAGCAAGTTTCCCCCAAGATGATGAGAAAAAGTACCCCAAGAAGATGTTAAAAAAAAGATGCAAAAATAAGCCAAATGAAAGAAAAAGCGAAGAAAGGAAAGAAGTTGTTATTACGGATAAGGTGGATTATAATATCATTATAAACCTTTTTTACAAATATAAATAATAATATCACTAAATAAATTACCTCTTTTGACGTTTATGTTGGTGCTTACGCCATGTCGGTGGAGTTTAGTTTTTTGTACAAGCCTATGGTAATTTGAACATTTCATGACTGCGCGTATGAGTGACTTCTATTTACTATTCATTTCACTAAACTGCTTATAAGTTGCTTTGTCGCGTTATCTTGCTTGTGATCATTAATATGTTTTATTAAAAATGAAATATCTTTCGTTTTGATTGCTTGAGGGCAAGCAATAAGCTAAGCATGGGGGGATTTGATAACGCTCCAATTATACATATAATATTCCCTGAAAACATATAAAATATATATAATAACACATAAAATATTGCAAAGATTGTTTGTTTGTTGTGTAATAACTGTTACAGGTCCAAAAGTGATGGAAAGGACTTAACGTGCAAAAGAATCCAGTTAAAAGCACTAACGGTCATTAAAAGAATATTCTAGAAGAAAAACAAATGAAGAGTTAATGAAACGAAGCCAAGTGTGGCGCACTTATTCAGAAGTGCGGCGTACTTCCAAGCGAAGTTAATGCAATGCAATTAAAGCACCAAGTGCGGCGTAAAATTTTGGAAGTGCGGCGCACTTCACTGTCAGTTACTGAAAAATCATTAAAGCTGCAACTCTTGGCTTGCCACTTCTCACCTATAAATAGGGCATGAAATTCACTCATTTGATATCAATCCAAATCTCAAAAAACACACAAATCTCTATATCTTAGATTAAGAGTAGTATAGGAAAGTTAGGAAGAAGTTTAGGAGAGTTGTTGTAGTTTGATCCTGGTCTTCAGTGGTATAAACACTATCTCTTATTTATTTACTATGTTTTCTGAATCAATCAAGCTTGTTATGAGTTTTGTTGTTATGAATATGGAGTAGTCTTTTATATTTATTTGGGCTATCATGATCGATGTTTTGAACAAGCTGTTTTTATGAATGTTATGAATATAAATTCGATGTTTGAATATCCGGTAAATTGTTGATATTTGATTATGCATACTTGTTGGAGATAGGTCGAAAGATTCCATCAATATGTTTATATTTCGCATTGTTTGTCTATGGCAATTCGATACTAGTTTTGTGAGAATTAACTAGTAAAATATTTATCAACCCGGATACGAGAATGTTTAATACTTGATCTCATGTCTAACGAACTTGATTAAGGGAATTTATCTTTATAACTTTTATACTTGAATCAATCTTAATGCATTTTATATATTGAAGATTAAAGGCCGAAAGGATTCTTTAATATATGGAATAGTTAATTGTATGAATGATTATCCATCTTTTCATGCTATTATGTTGAAATTCATGTTGCTTGCCTGTTCATGATTATTGTTCTAAGTCCAAATAAATATTTGTTTTATATCTTGAAGTTGAATTATTATCTTTAGATCCGTGACTGTCTATAAGATAACCGTTTTTGTAATCGAATCGACTCCTTTTAGAATTACCAATCCCTTGGGACGACATGTTCTTACCATTAACCTATACTATATACGGGGGTTATACTTTTACCCGTGTGTTTCCTCAATAGTATTAATCGGTGAAATCAGTCTTATAAATTTAAAGCTTTTGAGTGGGGTTCTGGCCGGAAGGGGCAAGACCGTTATATTTGTCGATCTGTCTCGAGGTACGTACTCTTAGGAGGAGATTGCTGAGATGCTCTCCTCGAGGTACAAGACGATTGACGAAGGTAAAGAAGAGGCTAAGCGGCAAAAGCGAGAGCTCGAGCTACTGAGGAGGGTAGTCATGAGTGACGAGCAGATGTCCTAGAGGTATAGGGATATGGGTTCAGAATACGAGATCGGCGAGGGCAGCGGGAGTCAGAGTGGCAGGGGTGAGGATGAGGACGTCGGGGGGGATGAGGATGCCGGTAGGGATGATGACATTTAGAAGATGTTATATATGGGTACGTATATGCTATTTTACCAAACACATAACTACCTATGAACCAAAAAAACAAACATTAACTCATAGAGAAACATAAATATGTCACCCATGCCCGTGTTCCACCTCGAGCACCTAGTATGTATCCACATAATCCATATCATCACTCTCAATGTAATGAACCTTCGTTGGCGGAGAAAAAACTAAGTTTTTTTACCGCCACCAGTTGGGATCCTATTTTCCATGCTACTAGGCATTCGCATATTAGGGTCTTTTCTCCTATTTCCTCCCCCATGGTTCGGCTCTTAAGTACATTTGGGTTTCGAAAGAGTAGAAGTGGGCTACGGAACCCTATTGTCTTCATCCTCATTCAAGGTATTCAACACATCAAACTGATTAGATAAAGGAGTATTCTACACTCTACGAACCTGTAATATAGAAGACTCCCCATGCTCCATGGATTTCGAACTACCATTGGCAGATTCATTGAACGATATTGGCCTATAGGAGCTCGGCTTAGGCTAAGTGAACTGACTACCACCCGTATTTTTCGTAGACAGTCATCCCTTTTGCCCTTATTTTTCTTACGAACAACTTTGGTAAACCCATCATTTGAAATATCCATAGGAGCAGTCGTTGGTTTTTCACTACTCCTCATTGGACATGTACTTAAACAATGACCAACCGCTTTGCAATCCGTACAATGAGACTGTTTCCATTCATATTCCATACTAATAACTTCTCTTGTGAACCCTTCCCTATCCTCTAACGTGACAGCCATAGTCACCTTCGTTTTCAGATCTGAACCCGCGCTTAATTCGATAAGAGCCCGTGCATAATTAATTCGACCCCATGATTTATGACACATGGAACTTGTGAAAGCAACCAACATGATAGGTCTCCTAATTTGAGTAGCTATCAAAGTCAATAAATATTGTTCCTTTTTTATCTATGAATTGATTTCATTTTTGCTGCATACTTTGTAGCTACAAACCAACTGTAAACCAAACGTCCTGTGTGCTATTACCAGTTAACATCATTTTGTATTGCTTGAAAGTATATGAAATGAAAATATAGATAACAATGCATAAAAAATTGTAATCTTTCATTATAACAACATGTAATTTCATGTTATCCAAAATGTGTTACCTTCATGTTTCATGTAACAATTCTTTCTTTCGCCAAATTTTAAGAACTCTTGATTTATCTCTTTCTTACCATCTTTATGAAGATATTTTGTAACCTTTTATCCTAACACTCTATCCCACATTGGCTGAAGTTTGAAGTTTTTGGTTAGTTATAATTAGTATGTTTTCGGTTATGTCATAGTCTTTTGGTTGAATAAATCAGACGAACTTTGAGATATCCGGGAACTCATATGAACTCTTAGCTTTTTTATTTTAACTTGTTACTCTAAAACATGTTTAATCTTTATTTCACACAAGTTAGAAAAGAAAACAAATTTTGAAAGCTAATAAAGAAACAATACTATTGTAAAATTATATCTGAATTCTTTTGATTAAAATGCAATGTTCATAACCAGTATATTCTTTAGCATATCTTATTTTCATCTAGCTAGCTAGTGATGTATATATTTTTGTTATAATGTGATCTTACACAAATACAACAACGATAGTGACAATCATCATGTTTAGATACTTATCGACTTTGAATATTTGAGGATGTCTAAATCTAAAGGTCCATAACCCACACTACGGATGCTCTATATTTTCGAATCTTATTTGCAACCACATCGCAGCTTCATAGTACTGAGAATTTCTACAAGATTTCGGAGTTTAGAAGTCTAAAGGTCCATAACCCACTCTTGAGTGATAAATTTGTTCTTGATATGAGAACGAATTTGTCTTCGTCGTCTGCACATACCAGCAATACTTCCTGGTAAAGTTCTTGTTTTACTATGGAAAGATCTTTTCTTGCATTTTGATGTGGAGGAAGTCTTGGATGTTGTAGCAGTTGTAGGTGAAACGGTAGTAGTCAATTCCTCTGAAATTGTTTTATTTGAAGATGAAACATTCCTAGGGGATCTAATGGGTAAGGGAATTGGTGTCTGCTTCTGCTCTTTCCTAATCTCCTGACTACCCGACACATCAACAACCTCTTTCTCCATAACAATCTCATCAGTTTTCTCAACATTAGCAGCGAATTCTTTGGATACCATATCAGATATGTCAACAGGAGAGACTTCTCGATCCTTGTCAACTGCAAGCTTTACCAAACGAGGCATCTCTTCTTTAATTATTTCATTTGTTTTTGCAACTGTCAGCTCAGGAACAATCGTGTTGCAGTGTTGTAGAACTTCCCGAATCTTTTCTGCGAAGAACTCTTGAGTGATAAATTTGTTCTTGATATGAGAACAAATTTGTCTTCATCGTCTGCACATACCAGCAATACTTCTTGGTAAAGTTCTTGTTTTACTATGGAAAGATCTTTTCTTGCATTTTGATGTGGAGGAAGTCTTGGATGTTGTAGCAGTTGTGGGTGAAACGGTAGCAGTCAATTCCTCTGAAATTGTTTTATTTGAAGATGAAACATTCCTAGGGGATCTAATGGGTAAGTGAATTGGTGTCTGCTTATGCTCTTTCCTAATCTCCTGACTACCCGACACATCAGCAACCTCTTTCTCCTTAACAATGTCATTAGTTTTCTCAACATTAACATCATCATTCTTTTCTTTCTCACCCTATCATTGTAAGGTTTTATAATATAATAGTTTTCATGCAACACACACGTGAGTTTTAGAAATTTAAAACTCTTTTAAAACTTCAATAATAAAACCTCACAGAATATAGTTGAGACATTATAACTTTATATAAAAGCCAGCACGTTTGAGTAAATGCTCATTAATGTCAGACCCGCTTGAAAACCCATACCCGCCGCACCTATTTCCGAAACCGGTCAACCTGTAACACCCCCAAAATCAGGTAGCAGCGGAATGGTAACAATGGGGTGCTACGTCAAAGTACAATAATCAAGATATAGGAAACGACCTTAAATGGACGTTTAAAATAAAGTTTCATTCGATGCCATTACATAAATATCAGAGTTATCACATTAGGTCCCACATTTTTAAAAGAGTCATAAACATTCAACATTACGTTCTTTTAAACAAAAGCTTCATAATTCTAAAAGACGACATAAGTTTTTAAACGATAAAAGTTGCATCGAATTTAAGAAAACACAGAATCCATCTTCACGACATCCCCGCAGTTCCCCTCCAATCTTCATACCTTAGGAGCTGAAATTACATGCTAAAAGTCAACACAAAGGTTGAGTGAAATCATAGGTTTATCGACAGAAAGGTGGACCACAAGATTTAAGTAATAGTAGACTACGAAACAAATTCAGTAGTCCAAAACATGTATTATTGCACTAAGCTTATGACCCCGAAGCCTTAACTAGATTTGTGCCCCAAGGAATATAGGATGCTTGCCAACAACCTAACTGTCCTCACAATGTTAAATGCACCATGATCAACTTGTGACCCAAGAAAGGTGGGGATTGTCAGTCCTGATAGATCTATCTATAACACTCGCGCTTACTACATTAGCAATTAACGGTTCATGATAAATAAGGACTTAAATGGCAATACGGTAACATAGGCACTAATAATCAGGCAATAATCTGGATAGTATACAATTTAAAACACTTGTGTCCAATAGTAAAACAAGCATGTATTCTCACCCCGTAGAGTTTGTAAAACAATCAAGTAGTAAAATGGGGCTATGAACTCACCTCGAGTGAATTGAATATCTAGTATCACAGAAAATGCGTCATGATAATGACCGAAAGCAACCTAATTAAATCTAGGTCGTATAAGTACTAAGCACTTTGATTAACTAATACCATATATAATTCCATATAGCTACATCACCATCTAATCACATTAGTGAAATCATGTTTATAAGTTAAAAACGTTTATAAATAACACTTTAGAAAAATGGTGTAACTTTATCGTTTCAAGTCCGTTTCTTATGTCCACGCTTTCGTATTAAGATGTGTTATCAAAATATTATATTTTCATATTTTGAGTCCACTGGTGAACTGTACTTTTTACTGTTCATGGACTTGTATAAAATTCTTTTTATAAAATTAGTCGTCGTAAACTGGTAAACGTCGTATTTTATTCGTTTTAACTCCGTTTTTATTAATTCTTTCGAGCATGTCTTCGTAATTAAAAGTTCTATCTAATTAATGATGTTTTCAAAATAAATATATCTGTTGTGAACAGTAACTTTTATATAATTATTTTTATAAACTATTTATTATCGTAAACTTGCGAAATTCATAACTCCTTCGTTATTGATCCTAAAATTATGATTCTTATTGTTTTGGAATCCTAAAAATATGTAATTTTTATGAAAAATACCCAACTAATTATATCAGATCTGAAAATCATATAGTTTTTATAAAATTTATTTTATAAAGGCGTTTATTAACGTATAACTTGTAATTAGTGTATCTCCTTCGTTATAACTCGGTTTTTCGAGTTTCTTACCTTTTTGGAATCCTCATGACATGTAGTATTTAACAAAAATATAAAATAAATACCTTTATTTTCGAATTAAAACAGAAAGTTTTGAAGTTTTTATTAAAATGTGCTTAAAATGAGTTTTTGTAACTTTTAAACTTAACCACCTTGTTATAAGTCCATTAAAATACTTATTATCACATGTCTTACATACTTAGGGTCCTTAGTCTATGATTAGTCCATATATTGTCCAAGAATCACAAGATCCAAAAGTGTAGATACTTATTTATTCATGAACCTTATTAAGTATACTTTTTAGGTAAGTTGTTTATATACACTTTTTATGCATAAACCACACTTATACAATACTTATATTTCTATTATAACATGATATTATCATCCATATAACATGTATAAAAGTTCCTTAGATGGTGAATAACTATACAAACATTATATATGCATAAAATCATGAAAGTAAATAGATTAAAGCTTTTAGATAACCTTAGTATGAAGTGTGGTGATGAACAATGTGATCTAAACCCTTGTTTAGCTATTTAAACCAAGCTTACAACACTTGAAAACCCTAAAACCAAATGAAACCCTAATCTTGAATCTTGCTTGATTAACCCTTGTAAACTCCAAACCAAACCTTCTAAACACCTTAGGATATCTTAGATATTATGTAGGAATGCTTGTAAATGTTGTAGATAAAATTTGTACGAATTGTTTATATGGTTAGGGGTGAGCCGTGGGTTTTAAAGAGACAAATGGAGACTATGTGTTGTTTTTCTTATGAAAATGAGAAGTGTGTGATTACTTACACTAGTGCAAGCCTTATATAGTCTTAAGACTAGTCAAAGATCACATATGTAAGTCTTAGGAAAGTCTTTGGTCAAGAGAAACATTAGGAGTAAAACATGGAAGAGATTTGGTCAAGACTAGCTTAGGTTTTAATGATATGTGTATGTACATATCAAGTTGGTATTTTTTTGTGAGCTCATGGTTCCCTATTATGGGAATTAACCCACGAAAATAAGGAGGAGGGGGGAAATGAACTAGTTGGTGATTTTTATCTTTTATGGAAATATCTTGTTAATACTTGAAGTATAAAGTCATATTTAAATGTATAAAGTGTATACTTGTAATGTATAGTTTCTAGTTGATTCATTTTATGTACAATATGACTAACAATGTTAGCATGGCTAAAGTTTTATAAAACTTTAGGTATTGGGTATAATAATGGGTATTTGTTGAAGCGTAGAAAAGTTTTGGTGGTTCCGTGAATGCCTAAACGTACTAATTTACGAAACGTAAACGCTTTACGTATCCAATAAAAATAAAACATAATAGTTAATTATTACTTTAGTAAAAATAATATAATGCTTGCTTGACGTAAACTTTAATTTTTTTGGTGCCCGTTTACGTTGATTGTTGATTTTTAGTTTACGCGATTTAACGTAACGATTAAAATTAAAAGCAAACGCGTACAAGAAAAAAAACATATAGTGAATTAAATGACGTCGTACATTGATCTAAAATACGGATTGTTACAGTCCTTCCCCGTTAAATGAGCCTTGTCCTCAAGGCTCAAGTCGCGACACTTGACGAAGGTACGGGTTCAGAGAAAAGTTACGGATATTTCTTCCGAAATTGGTCTTCACGTTCCCAGGTATACTCAGCTCCTTGCCGAGAGTTCCAACAAACTTTTACAATTTGGGATACAGCTTGGCTTCAACCTTTTGACTTCTCGATCCATGATTTCTGTGTTTTCCTCGATGAAATGAAGCTTGTTATCAGTATGGAGTCCATCAAATGGAATGACTAATGGTTTGTCGACATGGCACTTCTTCAAGTTGGATACGTAAAACGTATGATGAACCCTCCTCAACTCTTGAGGCAGCTCAAGCCTGTAAGCAACGGCTCCAACCTTAGCCAACACTTTGAAAAGGTCCAACCTATCTGGGGTTTAGCTTCCCCCGTTTGCCAAAGCGTACTACTCCTTTCCAAGGCGAAACTTTAAGCATAACTCTGTCACCAACTTGAAATTTTAAAGGCTTACGCCACACATCGGCGTAACTCTTTTTGGTGAGCAAGTTTGATAGCGAATTATCCTAGGGCGGCTAGTAGCTTCTTGGCTTAGGATTTGGTATAAGATGACATCGACTTTATAGTAAGGTGGAGTAAAGGTATGCTTAGTTGTTATGGTTACTAATTTGATTTCCTAAAGTAAACGCGTTTTATGAATACGCACACAAAACTCGATATAAATAGAAAATTGTTTCTTAACAAGAAGTTTTAAGGTGACTACTCTCAGCATGGGCATGGTCCTTCCTGAATTATACACAGTTGATCAGGCCATGTATAATTGAGGACTAACGATGCAATGCTCATTTTTGTCAAAATAGTGTTACAATCTGGCTTGCATAATAGAGGATTAAAGTAAAGTTGACAAAATTTTTACGATATATTAATTGATAGATAATTTAAAATCATTCGGTACAACAGAAATTTAAGGGAAAATACAACGAGAATTCCTAAAGGGATAAAGTCTAAGCATTGATATCGTCCTCCATGTTGTTAAGGTTTTGATTGGTTTCTCCTTCTACTAAGGCATGCACCATTCCACGTGCTTCAGTACCTCCAACTTGGTTTCTATGGTTTCGGTTCTTTAACTCTGGGCAATCACTCCTGTAGTGCCCTTGATTCCCACATTCATAGCAAGTGAGGTTTCTCTGATTGTTAGTAGCAGCAGGATTCCTACAGTCTCGGGTCAAGTGACCAACTCTCTTGCAGTTTGCGCACTTTACAGTGCACTGGCCATTGTGATGAAACTTTCACTTGTTGCACAACGGTAGATTTCCAGCATAAACTTTACCTTCAGCTGGAGCTGCAGCATATGCCCTGACAGCTTCCTACCTTCTGTTTTGTTGCTGGTGATGATTGTTGTTTAGGTTGCGGTTGTTGTCGTTGTTGGGGTTATTGCTGTTGGTGTTTCTTTGGTGGTCTTCCCATTTCCTTTTATTGCTTTTACCAATTCTTGCAGCCTACCTGAACTGAATTGCGTCGACCTGTTCTCAGGCCATGTTATTGCCTCATGCAAAGTCTACAGGTGTTGAAGATTGTGATATTTTCCTGTGAATTCTTTTAGGAAAAAAACCAACGATGCATTTTCAATTTCTTTATTTTCACGTGGCACCAATTCAGGACACATCAGCAGCACCAGTTCGTGGAAACAATTAATGTAAGCCTCAATATCATCTCCTTTCAGAGTTAGAGTCTAAAGTTCTTGCTCCATCCTATGGATTTCAGTTGTTGGGTAGTATTCAGTAGTCATCATAGATTTTATGTTGTTCTAGGGGATCTGATTAGCATTTGCAAGTCCCAAAGTTTAAAAATTTCTTGTTCACACCGGTTAGAGCACGACCCACGAACGTCCCCTGCACAAAGCAAAACTTCACTTTGTCATTCTTCAGCACATTTACATATCTCAAACATTGCTCCATCTTTTTCAAACCACGTTTCAGTCCGGACTTCGCCCTCTTCAGTCCCGTTGAAAAGCGTGAGGCTTGCCATTATAAATGTTTTATACGAACCATCCTTGCACATCTGGTGCTATAGTTCTTCCAAAGAATGTTTTGATCCAGATCCACCAGCATTATTTGAGTCAGCTCTAGTCTTTTCATATTCTTCAATAGCTTTGGCCACACGCTTTTCCACTAACCTCTTAATAGATTTCTTCTTAAATCTCCTAGGTGGCATGATTCTGGCAACACAAGTACACAATTCGTTAAGAATTTATAAAGGTATGCAGAGTCATGGCACATGATAATAATGGAGAAAAGGAAATAGAAGAGTAATATAAATAATCATAATTAAATCAGAATGGTCAATATTTATATAATTGACCGATAGAAATAGATAATGATATGTCAAAAGATAGACGTAAGAGATCGAATTTAAACCAAGTATTATATATAAAATTATATAATACAATAATGATAATCGAAAAAGTAAGTAAGGATCGAGGAATACGCGTGCGTGGATATTGGATAAGCGATGAATGATTCTGCATTTTGAAAATAAAAGAAAAGAAAATCTTTAAAATTTTAGTTATAGACTAGGTTTTGAAAATGACCCGGTTCACTATAACCTTGGCTCTTGATACCAATCTGTAACACCCCCAAAATCAAATAACAGCCGAATGGTAACAATAGGGTGCTATGTCAAAGTACAATAATCAAGATATAGGAAACGACCTTAAATGGATGTTTAAAATAAAGTTTCATTAGATGCCATTACATAAATATCAGAGTTATCACATTAGGTCCCACATTTTTAAAAGAGTCATAAACATTCAACATTACGTTCTTTTAAACAAAACCTTCATAATTCTAAAAGACGACATAAGTTTTTAAACGATAAAAGTTGCATCGAATTTAAGAAAACACATAATCCATCTTCACGACATCCCCGCAGTTCCCCTCCAATCTTCATACCTTGGGACCTGAAATTACATGCTAAAAGTCAACACAAAGTTTGAGTGAAATCATAGGTTTATCGACAGAAAGGTGGACCACAAGATTTAAGTAATAGTAGACTATGAAACAAATTCAGTAGTCCAAAACATGTATTATTGCACTAAGCTTATGACCCCGAAGCCTTAACTAGATTTGTGCCCCAAGGAATATAGGATGCTTGCCAATAACCTAACTGTCCTCACAATGTTAAATGCACCATGATCAAATTATGACCCAAGAAAGGTGAGGATTGTCAGTCCTGATAGATCTATTCATAACACTTGCGCTTACTACATTAGCAATTAACGATTCATGATAAATAAGGACTTAAATGGCAATACAGTAACTTAGGCACTAATAATCAGGCAATAATCTGGATAGTATATAATTTAAAACACTTGTGTCCAATAGTAAAACAAGCATGTAATCTCACCCCGTAGAGTTTGTAAAACAATCAAGTAGTAAAATGGGGCTATGAACTCACCTCGAGTGAATTGAATATCTAGTATCATAGAAAATGTGTCACGATAATGACCGAAAGCCACCTAATTAAATATAGGTCGTATAAGTACTAAGCACTTTGATTAACTAATACCATATATATAATTCTATATAGCTACATCACCATCTAATGGCATTAGTGAAATCATGTTTATAAGTTAAAAACGTTTATAAATAACATTTTAGTGAAAATGGCGTAACTTTATCGTTTTAAGTCCGTTTCTTACGTTTCTTATGTACACGCTTTCGTATTAAGATGTGTTATCAAAATATTACATTTTCATATTTTGAGTCCTCTGGTGAACAGTATTTTTTACTGTTC
>BQNB010107810.1:8642-23086 GCA_026074375.1 Tanacetum coccineum | reverse complement strand
TTTTAATATCGAACTAACGTACTATAGTGCATCATCACACACAATCGAACCAAGTCAAACTCTACATAATATAAGGATTGAGAATATGTGGTATAATAAGATTTTATAAACTTTGTTAAGTCATTAGTCTAAATGCATTCAAAAAAATTTACAGCCCGTACACTCCTACCAGCTCCTTTAAAAAATTCATAGCAACATTAATTAGTTTAAAATTAAAATTATAGCCAAGTCAAGATAGTCAAAGTAAAGTTTGTATATTCAAAGCCGAGAGGGAGACTTTGTACCTTCCACACCATTATCTTCCAAATAAAAAAGTTTACTTCGTGTTAGAAATTAAAAAAGACTTGACTTTGATGAAATGTTTATTAGAGCCGTAGGTGTAGTAACACCGTAACATCATATTTTTGCCATCACGCAAGCACCTACATTCAGCTATAAATACCAACAACTAACATCACTTTCTTTATCATAACACCAAATAACACCACTCTCCTCTTTATTTTCATAAAACCCTTTAAACAATTATTTAATTCTTTTAACAAATTAACCATTTCATTCATAATTAAACATACAAATTACATTAATAAAAAAAACATTACGAAATAAAAAAAACATTATGAAAAAAAAACATTACGAAATAAAAAAAACATTACGAAATAAAAAACCATGACGTCATCGGAATCCAAACAAAATTAATTAAAATGACAACACTACTCCGTCTTCGTCAGTCACTCATGCTATCCCAATTCATTTCTCATTTTGTTTTGAGTAAGCGCTTTTTGCTTATTGATAACAATTCGGAGAGGTAGTCATAATCACTTGGTGCTCATGTAGATAGATACATCAATAGCATACCAACAACATGATCGATGGTGCAGTCCCTCTTTTTTTAGGCTTTAGCTTCAAAAGCCATTTCGGGCTGGCTTCCCGTTTCAAAACGGAAGCTCCTGACTCCATTACTCCTCGAATTGTGTTGACGCTCTGCTACTTCCAACCGGTGATCGCACGTGCGCGTCGGTTTTTGTGATACTGTAACCACGTTTTCTTATAATGCACCATTTTTTTCTTATTTAATGTTAAATTGTCTCAATTTGTGCTCATTTGTTTTTTCAGGGTAAATTACAGTATCTTCAAGTACGTGTAAGAGAACCGGTGCGAGAGAACAAGAGCCGCAGAATATTGGTAAGTCGGCTTTTAAAAAAATTAGACTGTCTTTTATTTGTTTGTATAATGTAGTGATAGCTTTTGGCTTGATGTTTGTTAGAGATTAAAAGGGAAACTTTTTTTAGCATGCAGTGTTTACGATTTATTTAGGGAATGTATATTGGTGAAAACTCATATCGAAAGAAAATGCTTACTGAAATCTAAATGTTATTGAATAATATCGTTTGTTTGAAAGTTGTTATGATTTGAAATTAACGACAAGCAGATACTGTTAAGACTTACTAAATTTACCATGCTGTTACTAAAACTTATTCAAATGTTACTTAAGTGAAGATGTTTTGAACATGTTAGAAACATAAGTGTGCTGGCTGAGAAAAGGGTTACGGTTCCAGCCGATGTTGGAAACTTTTTTAGTGGATCTAAAAGAAAACAAAAAAGGGGCATATTGGTGGCATATGATTCACATTCTATAGCAACATCATATTTACACACATAACAAAGAACGCCGCAACGTTTTCGCTGAAAATATATTTACACTACACAACAATGTGTAAATATGATGTTTCTTTATGCTACACAAACAATGTCACAGTACACTGAAAATATATGTGCAACCATTAGCTCATTTAAGAGCGTACAAGCTCATGTAATGATACAAGAAAGGAAAAAACCCATTAGCTCATTTAAGAGCTTACAAGCTCATGTAATGATACAAGAAAGGAAAAAAAATTGTGACCTTAAACGTAGGCAAAACCCGCTACAGCGAAACACCCTGCCGAGCCACATTCATCCTTAACGAACACCCGTGCTCCGTAGCGGAGCGCGGGTTACAAACCTCATTACAAAGACAGTCCATTTTTCTTTTGAGTTTTATTAGTGACCATTTTATTTTAAATAGGAGTTAATTGCATAAATCATCCTTGTAGTTTTTCAGGTATAACAAAAATCATCCCTATCAAGAAAATTTAACGGATTCTTTCCCTATTGTTTTGATCCGTAATGGGTTTGGTCCCTTGACCACTAACTCCTTTACTGATGCGGTTGTCGTAAGACTTCACAAGAAGTTTTACAACTCCCTAGGCGGAGTACCTAACCGTTGTAGTGTAGTATGGCAAGACTCGAGGGTTGTTATCGTTCTTTAGGGGAATAGGTTGGGAAGGCTCGAACAGAATCTAACAAAGGTCTAAGGGGTTGAGAGAAGATTGTTTTTTATTTTTATATCTTTATAAAAGCAAGTAAAAATCATAGTTTGAGAGGTTGGTCGGTTTTTAACTAATTAAACTAATATAAATCTAAACTACTTTGGTGATAATTATATGGTAAACGAACGTATTTACTTAATCATGCATTACTCTTTATTATGTTTCTACAAATTATGTTGCTTTGTCATCCTTGTAATGATCTGTGTAAGTATTTCCTAAGTCATGAACGAATTACACGAACCCGCCGTCTATGTAATATTTCGTTAAGGCAACGCACAAGTAAGGTAGTATGAAGACTATCACAAGGCCCCTAATAGTACATTATATGCATTTGAAACACTTAAGAGGGATCAACCATATTAGGGGTAAGGTAGTATGAAGACTGTTACTGATGGTATCCTTTCTACACACTTGCGTTTCCCTAGACGTCTATGCCAATTTAATATTTTATGGCTAGTTTTCTAAAGCTTAACGCGCACATCCATCACAAGAAGCAACATAATAAAGGTCTACACAATAAGTTTCATGCAATCATAAGTAAATACTGATAGATCTAGCCGAACATATTATAAAGAAGTAAAGAACATAAATCAATCAAACAACACATAGAAATATTGAATGATAAAAGATAAAGGATCTTACTTGATTAGGTGGCAGATGCAAGAGGGTTTGACACCCCAGAAACAGCCTAAGTGGCAGCCAAATTCGTCTTCTAAAACTAGGGTTCGGATCCTAAAAGTTACACACTAGCTGGCGACGACGTCTTAAAATTCCTGACGTCGTCGCTTCGATGAAGCTTCTAGGGTTTCTTTTGAGGCGGTTACTTCCAGACGCTATCTTGATCAAGTTTTGATGCCGTCACAATAGCTAGCGACGCCGTCTCCACCTTCCGAATACTTATTTCTTCAAGAGATTTGGTGTAGAGTCGTAGTCTTGTCCGTTTCTTCTCCAAATGAGCCCAAGTCACGTGTATTTCCTCCAAAACCATTACTCCTTTATACTAAAACGCAGGATTGCTTCCCTAATGCATTCATTAAATGTACTTAATGCCAAAACCCGACCCGACTAGTTTTCCTTTGTTTGCGTTATGTAAACCCGGGAAGTATTAACACGTATTAGGCTACGTGTCATAAACCCACCAAATCCACTATTGCAGATTCATCTACAAATTCCTAAACCTTCATTCATCTTTTTCATCTCATAAACCCACCAAATCCACTATTGCAGATTCATTGCAAAAGAAAGCCAAAATCTTTGTAAGTAATCCTAACTCTAATCTTTAAAGTTAGTTTTGTTTTTTTAACCCTTTTGATAATTTAATAATTAATTTTTTGGTGATTGCTTAATTGATTTTTAATGGTTTTTGATTATGGTGGATTTGTTTCAGAAATGACTCCCGCCGTTTGATCCTTGAGCAGTTTTAAAGATCACAAGAATGATGAAATTAATCAAAGGACGCTTCAGGTATATACAAATTGTTGCTTTTATATGCTAGTCGGAATTTTTATTTTTGTTAATTTTTTATGTAGGATGAATCTTTCGCTTATTGTGTAACATGATTCTTAAAAAGTAGATAGCTTCTTTTGGCTTAACTCCAAAAAATAATAACAGGAAAATGTGAAAAATCTGATAGTGTGTATTTGGTTGGATTTCGGGCAGGCTTGGCCGAGGCTAAGAACATGATGCCGAATGGTGTTTTGCTTGGCTTATGAACACAAATCTTATCGTAAGCTGGCTATTTGTTTTATATGTGTTGTGACGACTCACGTTTTTGATGAATATGGTACAAGTTTAGTGTGCTGCTTATTTTCCATCTCTAATAACTTGCTGAAATACCATGGGTGAAAGCCACCCGTATCTTGGCGTGGCCACACTATCTTAAAAAGTGTTTGCATCCATGATGGCCACCTATCTTAAAAAGTGCTTGCATCCATGATGGGCTCGGATACCCTTTTGTTGGTCAAAACTAAGCTCCCAACCATGAAATTAGGTCGTTTTAAGCCGGTACTATTTGCATCGCGGCGGGGTGAGCTTCTTAAGCTCGCAGCCATGACAATGATATAGGTGTTGGGTTTGGTACTGAAAACATATTTGCAGCCATGGCGGAATATTCGCAGCTATGACGTGGCAAATAATTACATTTGCAGCCTTGGCGAGGCAAATGATTACATTAGCAGCCATAGGTTGCATTTACGGCACGGTTTGCTTATGTTTATACGGAACAATGTGTATAAACTACGGACATTAGCCGTGTGTTTGCTGTGTATCCATTGTGTTTGAGTTGTGCTCATAATGTTTGGGTTGTTATGAGGTGCGTATAAGCCGCAGACGTAAGTGCTTTAACCAAGTGCTTTTGCTGCTTACATGACATAGGCGATGAAGATAGTGTAGCGTTTACGCGCGTTTATTACACGTGTCTTGGCGAGGCAGCACGACTACGTGTTTGCAGCCATGGCGGGTCGGGTACATTCTAATCCCGGCCTGTAATTGCAACTCTGAGCCAAAAAGTTTAAAGCCCTATAAATTATTTTTAACAGATTTTTAAAATACAAGGGTTCCATGAGAATTGTTAACACACATATTTGAAATAGATGGGATGCGAGAATGGCACAATTGGTTACCGTATGTTGTTGGCGGCTTCACTGTTATGTGCAGTATGCGAATAAATACCGCCAGCTACTGTATGTGACCGAGAATGGTTTTGGAAAACGAGTTTGTCATGCCCGTTTCTGTCAGTTTCCTTGGAACAGGGTTGGTTTAATCGGTTACAAGGTATGTTACAAGTTTAATTTAGAAGTTAATGAACGGGGCTGTGGGTTGGGCACCAAATCTAATGTCCGCTCAGCGAGATCATTAAGAAATACAGAGTCGTTAAACTCTACAATGCTCACGCGATGTAAGACACCTATGAGATATCCACTTTTTTTTATCTGTTACTAAACGTGATCTGCAATGACATAAGTAGCTACTAAATACTAAATATCAAGCTTTTATATGTGTGCAAACTGAGCTGCACCAGTAAGGTAGTATGAAGACTATTACAAGGCCCCTAAGAGTACATTATATGCATTTGAAACACTTAAGAGGGATCAACCATATTAGGGGTATGGTAGTATGAAGACTGTTACCGATGGTATCCTTTCTACACACTTTCGTTTCCCTAGACGTCTATGCCAATTTAATATTTTATGGCTAGTTTTCTAAAGCCTAACGCGCACATCCATCACAAGAAGCAACATAATAAAGGTCTACATAATAAGTTTCATACAATCATAAGTAAATACTAATAGATCTAGCCGAACATATTATAAAGAAGTGAAGAACATAAATCAATCAAACAACACATAGACATATTAAATGATAAAAGATAAAGGATCTCGCTTGATTAGAACATGAGTTAATGGCAGATGCAAGAGGGTTTGACACCCCAAAAACAGCCTAAGTGGCAGCCAAATTCGTCTTCTAAAACTAGGGTTCGGATCCTAAAAGTTACACACTAGCTGGCGACGACGTCTCAAAATTCCTGACGTCGTCGCTTCGATGAAGCTTCTAGGGTTTCTTTTGAGGCGGTTACTTCCAGACGCCGTCTTGATCAAGTTTTGATGTCGTCGCAATAGCTGGCGACGCCGTCTCCACCTTCTGAATACTTATTTCTTCAAGAGATTTGGTGTAGAGTCGTAGTCTTGTCTGTTTCTTCTCCAAATGAGCCCAAGTCACGTGTATTTCCTCCAAAACCATCCAAATGTTAAAAACACAAAAACAAATGATTAAGCACATAATTTGGGCATATTTGCATGATTTAGGGGGTTAAATGACCCTGAAAAAGTGCATAAAATAACACCTCATCAAATACCTCTACACTTGGGATTTTTCTTGTCAATCATGCAAATGGCTTATCATATCATAGACAAAGCGTATTCGGGGGCATTTACTTACTCTTTTAATGGGTATTTATGACACAAAATCCTTCTAGACTCATAATAAAAGCTCACGTAAAATCAATATATAGCACTCACAATAAGGGTTTTGGATTCTTCTTTCAATCAGATGTTATTAATAAATTAGAACAATAGGGGTAACGGAAATCTTTAACACTTCTTAATCTGTCGTAAGCATATATATTACAATAATATTTGTAAAGGATCAAAACCAATTATCCCCGCTAGGCGCAAGCATAACTCATTACTATGATCATAAGATAGGCTGTATAAAAGGGTTGTGGGGTTAGCTAGGTGGTAAGATAAACCATTAATGAACACGGAAAACTGATGAGATACATTTGTGGGTGACTTTTTGGTGGTGAATTTTGGGGTGAAGTGGTTAGTTAATTACATACCAGAATACACGTTGGTGTGAGGTTTCTAAGCCAAAGGACTCGGACAAAGATATACAAACTCTCAAAACTCTACATTCAATCTCTTTTATAAGATTCTTTTCTACACTCACACCACACACACACACCACACACACACAATAGATTATATATATATATAATATACATGTATATTTTTATATATATTATATATATATAATTTTATTATTACATGTTATATATATGTTTTTATCATACTATATATATGTATACATATACATATATTATATATATATATATAATATATATATATTTATATTTTATGTATAATATGTATATGTATATACTAACTTACATATATGTATATACATTACATAATATATTTATATATTATATTATACAATTATATTACTATATATACATATATATATATATTCACACATATATTATATATAACTATTTATTATTATAATTTATATATATTATATATATATATTTTTATATTATATATATATATATAACATATTTGTATGTACTTGTACATATAACTTATGTAACATATACATATATGTACATATACATATATGTATATACATATACTATTATATATGTATTTATATTTATATTATAATATATTTTATATATTATATATATATATTTTATAATATTATATTTATATATATAATATATATATACATATATGTATATGTTCATATTTGTATATGTACTATGTACATATATGTATATGTACATATGTTTATGTACATTACATACATACTATTAATATATATATATATATATATATATATATATATATATATATTATATATTTTATATAGTCTTATATATATACACACACACACACACATATATATATATAACTTAAATATGGGGCTAACTATGACTGGATTAATATGAATTAGTGACTTAACGCCACCTTAACGATGACATGGCACATACATGATATATGAGGCTAATTATTTTGAAAATATATTTGAAGATATACTACATATTTAGATATCATCAATATCTATCGGTACATGAATGACAGAACATACGTTACCTATATTACCCTAATAGATATCATCAACCTTAATACCCACAACGTCTTCTTCATCACCACAAAGCCGAATATCATTCATCCAACCAACATAATCAATTTCGTTAGTTATTAGACTAAATATGGCTTCCACTACAAGGTTCATAACTTGTGCTAATTATTTTACTATTTCATTCTCATTGTTTCTTTTTCTTTTTTCAGATTGTTCTTTCGTTTTTCATCAACATCGATTTGTAATGGTGATGAGTACTAATCTTTGACATACTTTTGGCACGTTCACCTTTATTGCGTAATAATTATTAATATTGAACGGAGGGTGCATGTATAACAAGAAAGATGACTTGATTGTTGCTCAGATGTTATACCCATGGATGCAATGTGCAGATGTATTTTTTTTAAAGGTAATTTTTTAAATTCTTTGCGCATCTGTTGTTTTTAATGTTTTCAAGCAGAAGATAACTGTGTACCATATTCTTTTATCATATAGGAGGTTATTGATGTAGAGTTCGATGGAGATGGTGGTCTTTTTTCTTCTGATGTACATGTGATGGTATATGACTTACGCTCATCAACTCCTATTCGAGTAAAAGATTACATGTTGTTTTTGACATACGATAATAACAGTATGTTAAACTCTTATTTATTTACTTCTGAACTAACCATTGTAACCTACCATAACATTACACGTATGGAAGCCCTATAATAAATATCAAATGGCATAAAACTCTCAACACCGAGAGACCAAAGCTAATTAGTAATTACTACTGACCAACATATTGTTTGGATTTGGGATCTAGAAACTGTAAGTTTGATTTCATTGTTCATTATTATGCTGAACATATATCATACTACGTTTGCTTCATCTGATTTCAAAAGAAAAAAACACCAAATTTATCTGTTGTTGTTAAAGACAACCGTTTTCAGCTACAAATGGATATGATCGATCAACGTCATGACCAGTAAGCATGGCTTTTTTACTTATGCTCAATATGCTAAAAGTTTCTTAAGCAAACGTATCTTTAATTAGTGATTGATGCATGAGTTGAATACAAAAGTACTGATCTAAGTGCTAATTAATTTTACTTCTCATCATTTCCTTTCATATTGTTATACGTTTATATATCTACAGATCTCCATTGCCTAACTTTGAATATGATATAAAATCCTAAAGATAGTGTGTTATTGTGTGATCTGTAGTTCCAAATTTTTGGCTCTAGCTTGTCTAAAATCTGAGAACATGTACGGGAACTTAAGTTATCTTCAGAAAGTAGGGAAAAGTGTGATGTGCTTTTAAGACGAATAGAGGAAGTCCTAAGAGCCATAGCAGATGCTGAAGAGTCGAAAGAAGTATGTCCAATCTTTTATCTCTTTTATCTGAAAAGACTGAAATAAGTTAACCTGACTTGTGCTTTAACTCAAACGACTAAGCCAAAAAAAATGATCGATTCAAATAATTGATTAGTCTAAAAATTTTGTGCATACCTAAATCGTCCAAAAATCATCATTGGTCATTCATGAACATATAAGACCTGACATACTATGTTTCGGTGTCAACCTGAACCATTTGACCATTTCTGATATGTGCCCTTATTGACCCGCAACCAAACTGCCATCCCGCCTATTTTGCCACATGTATTCATATGTTATTTTGTGATGGTAGGTTTTTGAAGCTATTAAAAGTGGCACAGAGGCAACGAAGGATAAGATGATCACCATAGAAAAAGTGCAGCACTGTTTAGATGAACAAAAAATGATTTTTATTGTTATTGTTATAATTGTTATTATAAGAATCTGCTAATGTTTGATTCTTATATTGTGCAGTGGATAAATGGTCGTTTTGGGCGAGTTGGGCAACACGTCAGGCCAGGTTGGGGTGATCCAGAAAGACTTCTTGCCATAATTTGTATACATTAAATAAAAAACGATTGCAAAGAACATGTTTATAAAAAAAATCATCACATTAATAATCTAATTGTTGAACTTAATTTAGATGTGTTATGCATTGAAGATACAGTTTGAGAGACTTGGCCATGACCTGAACTGACCCATTTGTTAATAAACGGGTTAATACTGTAACTGCTATATTGGAAAATGGAGTAGCAAACTGCAAATGAGATTATTTACCTCATGTAAAACAATATGTATGCACCTTCTGACATCACTTGGCTCAAAGGCACTTGGTAAACCTGCAATTCCTTCTACATATATAATCTAAATATGATTTTCAACATGGATGGTTGCTGTTATCAGATGTGTTTAACATTTGCAAAAGCAAGCAACACCGAAGAATGTAGACATGGCAGATGATGAGTTCATTTTGCACGTTGAGGGAACTGCAACCTCACAAAGAGTAATACGCCATATTGGGAAACAAAGTTGGCCTGGTTAGTATAAATCATATAACATTGTTTTTCCCTAGCTCTTTCTAGAGGTGCCAGTTTTGACCTATTTGATTTATCAGTTAGTTGATTTGGGTTGTGTACGAAAATATGTCAAATGGGTCAAAACACATATAAATCTGTCCATTTTTTAAGCATATAAACCAGTTTATGCAAAGTTTTAGATTATTATTGAGTTACTCTCAATAATTTATAAAAGTTGAGAGTTTAACAATGTACAATTAATGTATAGTTAATCATATCAGATTTTTCACATTTTGTTCTTTATAGGCAAACCTGCAGAATGTTGCTCCACTCATCTCATAGATGGAGATGGAACTTTTAATGCAACAGGACTTGATTCATTCATTAAGTAAACCTTAGTGAGTGTGGTCTTTCATATGCCGGTGTCGCTATCATGTGTCCACAAAAAGTAGCGGTAAGTGGTATCTCCGAAGTCACATTACACAATATATCACCTAAGTTATACTATTTTATTTGTTTCCGTTCAGTCAATTGCATATTTGTGTATGTATTTCGTACAGGGAATAATTCAGTTTATTTTGATTCTGATAATTCTGTTTATTTTAATGGGGGCCCGTCCGAGTATGCTTATCTTGCTGCTAGCTCCGTGCTTCAGGTAATATAATAGGTTTAGATCAATGACATCGTATGTTTGACACATTTATTTGTGTAATATGTTTATTTGGCTTATTGTTGGGTTGCGTTTTCATTACTTATTTCCTATGCCACTGAAACAAGTGGCGCAACTTGATACTTTAATTTTCAAAATAAATCCGAAGTCCAAGTTTGTTATTTAACCAATGCTGTGACATCTATCTTTTTTACTTTTTAATAGATCAAACTCGATAATGAAGAACCTTCACAATTTTATTATCAAGGTTTCAGTGGTGAGTTACGTTGTTGTCAACACTTTTGCTTTTGTTCATTCCAATCTGTTTCTTAATTACATCATATATTTACCACACTTCTATTCAGTCAACTATCTACACTTATTACTTGCAAAGGTACGTTATCCTTTTTTTATTTTCTTTAGACGTTTACCAGGATTGTATTATTACTATTGATTCGATCATGGTTTATTATTTTTTCCAGTCACACTATTTCTGATTCATATATTGAGGTATCTGCTATGGAATGTCTCAAGCCTAAAACTGAAACATCCACTAGCATTTTAGATTTTTATATCGAGTAAGTAATTTAAACCAACTGCTTATAAATAATACTATCATTCTTAGTCATACAGGAGAAGACAGAAACCTCAAATGTATCAAAGGTTCCTAAGCCTGCAATGTCCTAACGATTATCCTCTAATTTGCAACTTCTGTAACAAAGAATACAAATTATAATTGCAATAGAAAACCCCCCACTATGTAAATGTGTAAGAAACATACATGAAGTGCTTAAAGTTTCAACGAGTTGGTTATCCTTATTTTATTAAATTCTTTTTCTCGAGTTTCATCCTCTTGAGTTGATTTCACGATATAGTAAATCTTAGGATATGTTTGGTATGGGGGAATGGAAATAAAGGATTGACAATGACTGATTGTCTTTGTTTTAGCAAAGGCGAAGATATTACAAAAATCACAAAGCAAAACCAAAATACAAAACAAGGCAGCCACTCTAAGAAAGGGCAACCCCAAACCAAAACAGATACAATACAAGACAATGATTGACGTGAGTATTATAATATTATTCCTATTGATGACCCTGCTACAACTAACGCCATTACTTCGTTCCTTGAGGTGAGAGTGTTTTTATTTTACATCATGGTATTTAATTATTATTTGTTGTTATATGTATTATCATTTAGGACGCTATGAATGTATTCTAGAGCAGAACTAGCGGTTCCACGCTTGCAAGGATCTACTGAAAGAAGGGTTTCAATAAGGTTAAGTGCAGTTTTTGGGATATCTTTACACCTTTCATGAAGAGTACTTTCGAGCTGGTAGACTTAGATGGGGTTGTAGAGCTCACGGGTCCAGCTGATCCCAAAACTGTTGGTTGCCTGCTCTTTAATAGTAGGTCACAATAGTATAAAATAAATATCAGAATTTATGACAATGAAACTCATAAGGTGCCAACAGAACAATAAATACTCACAAACCGTCTTAAAG
Source organism: Tanacetum coccineum (assembly GCA_026074375.1). NCBI lineage: Eukaryota > Viridiplantae > Streptophyta > Magnoliopsida > Asterales > Asteraceae > Tanacetum > Tanacetum coccineum. The sequence continues at coordinate 10,832 of BQNB010107810.1, read as the reverse complement.
TAATTATTAAAACCATTGGTATGCGTGTATAAGCACTAGTCAAATTTATATATGTATAGTATAAATCCCGTGACAATTCTTTCCAAATTACTTCTCAACGATAACCTATATTATTATTATATATATATATAGATATATATATATATATATATATATATATATATATATATATATAGTTACTTTATTTTCAGCACCAATATTAATGCGAGAACTGACAGAACTCTTTTAGACCAATGAGATTTTTTTGACCATTAAAGTTTTTTACTTATTTCAAAAGGGTATAATAGTAAAAGACATTTTTTATATTGTTTTTGAATTTTTCTAAATAAATCCATTTTTTATATCCTTAATTTTTGAAATTAAGTTGTTTAGATAAAAATTTGTTTAATTAAATTTGTTAAACAGGAGAACTGTAAGTACATTTTTTAAACATAAGTGTACCATTTTATCTCTACTAGAAAATATAGTGAAATTAGATCATAAAAAATATATAGATAAAAAGATATTCAATTTAAAAATAAAAATGGTTTTTAATTAAAAAGTGACACACATCACTTTAAGATGTGGTTTCTTAAAATAAAATAGATGGTCAAGATTGCACATCTTTATTTTAATAGGTTGTTACAAAAAGGATATTTTCATAACAAGCAAGCTGTTGATGCAAATGAAAGACCCCGTTTATGCACTTGCAGTATCTAAGAGTATGTCTGGTTTGATAGTTTCAGTCGTTCACAATGACAATGTCGTTAAACTTTGGAAGTAGTTTGCATACATCTAGCGTCACTCGTATGTGAGTTTTTTATGCATGTCACGTAAACAAGTTTTTTTTTTTTTTTGTGACATTAACGTGAAATATCGAGTTAGGGGTCTTTTTTATAATGTATATATGCATAGCTTTTGTCTTGGAAATATTTTAACTCTTTTTACTCCTCGAGGGAAGTTTTTTTAAGGTAACCGTATGTGAAGCGACTTTCCAGGCTCAGTTAGGTTTGGTATTATTATTGGTTTAACATTTATTCGCGCATAGTGAAGTTTTTAAACATGTTAGTTTTAGATGGGTAGTGGCAAAAAAAAACTAAAAAGAAAATAAAAAAAATAAGAAACACGATGTTTTAAAGCATAGTTTTCTTTGATATCTTTAAATATATTTTTGAATGCATTCTTTTAATATAACACGTGACGTGCATGGTAATACTATATCATAAATCAATCGTCTAGAAACTAATAATACCACAGTAAAAAGGATTAATAGAATAGTTAAGAGAAGTACAAGAATTAAGACATAATTAACAATAACGTGATACTTACATTATACTCCGTATTAAGGATCTTGATTTGCATAAAAATTATCTTATTGTATCTCTTTTGGTACATTTTAAATTTTCGTAACTAACATAACTTATACTAACATTATTTTATCTTATATGATACTTTTTGACACTAACATTATTAAATGCAATATTTCTCTTAATTTTATGAGTAAACTGCAAAATACATCCGTGTGGTTTCAACTTTCTCACACAATACATCCATTTTAGAAAGTTTTAGCAGTCCACATCCTTCGTTAGGCAAACATTTGACATAATACATTCATGAGGACGAACGATTCAAATATTTTTCCGTTATCTTCTCACGAGGGATGTACTGTGTAAAAAAACCACAGAGATGTATTTTGCAAATATTTTATTTTTTATTCTTATTTTTTTAATTTTTTTAATTTGATTAATATTATTATTTTTTCATATTTTTATTTTTTATTTTTAAATTTTTTTTAATTATTATTAATATTATTATTATTATGATTATTATTATTATTATCGACCTTTTTTATATTATTAATAAAAAAAATTGTTTTTTTTATCTGTTTGGTACATTTTTTTTCGTTTTTGTCCGTTTTTCTCCAACGTTATTATACGTTTTCGTACGTTTTCATACGGTTTCATCCTCTTTTATCAGTTTAAATATGTTTTGGTAAATTTTTATACGATTTTGTACATGTTTGTACGTTTTTTATCCGTTTTTATACGTTTTTTTCTTCTGATTTGTCCGCTTTTGTACGTTTTCATCCTTATTGATTATTAGTTTTTATCCGTTTTATTTTTACGTTTTTATACTTTTTGTACACTGTTTTTTCGTTTTCGTACGTTTTAATATGTTTTTATACTTTTTGATACATTTCGTTTTTCTACG
>BQNB010107809.1:5968-23086 GCA_026074375.1 Tanacetum coccineum | reverse complement strand
ATAGGGTGTAGAGATCACCATCACGGGGATACACACATTCTCTACACGTATTTCTCTCTTACTTAGTTAGCTTCAAGGTTGTAAACCCTGTTACTGTTCAGAGTAACCGTATTAATATATTGAGGCTACAACGTTTGGTTTATTTCTATTGTTCTTCTTACATATAAATATTAGTTTCCGCATAGTCTTTGTATTTTGATCAAGGTTTCCAAGATCGTTCATGAATAGGTCTTATCAAATTCCTTCATTGTTCTTGATTTATGATTCTTGTGCCTAGAACATAAATTGCTATACTCCTTATATTATCCCGATAGAGATTTCGTGCAACCCAGGCATTTATAAGGGTCGAACTACTTTATACAGAAAGTGGACTTTTACACGATATAAGCGAGTTATCCAGGATTACCACACACACCCTAAATAACTAACACAGTTTCCTTTGTTCAACGAAGTCGCAGTTTACCCTTTACAACCGAACTCGCAACTCTCTTTAGAACTCGCAACTCTCTTTAGAAGACACCGAATTAGCAATCTTGTGAAGGAAACGAATTACCAAGTTTGTCAGAACTCGCAATTTACAAACTCAAACGAATACGCAATTTACTTCTTTAACCGAACTAGCAACTTCTTATACCAACCGAATTCGCAACATTAAAGTGAGAAACGAATTCGCAAATCATGAACCGCAAGATATACAAGTTTCAAGCCATTTCGGATTTTTCGAGTTCGAGTGTCGGTGCACTACGGGACGTGTAACTTATACCGTTGCGATCGTGAACTCGTTTCGATCAACGTGGTATATTCACTTGATTCCGACGAAAATTTTTCAATGATTCACCTCTCACAGGAGTTAACACACCTGGAAGTGATGAGAATAGACTGAAACTATATGATTTGATGTACATATTGTCAATGTTGCTGATATGACGGATTGCTGAAGAAATTTGAAGAATAGTTGCTGCAAAGATTAAAAAGAGATGACTTGAAGTATTGCAGATCAAGAATAACTTGAAGAATTCTATTTACAACATCCTCAGAAAGCTTAAAGTATTTAAAGTAAAGATCAAGAATGTATTGAAGGAACTTGAAGTTCACAAGTGAAGATCAAGTTAGGGGAGGATTGTTGGGAAATAGATTGTAAAAGACTTAATACTGGTAGTATAACAGTTAAGTCTGGTAGTAATAGTTAGTTCTGGTAGTACTGAGTTAATACTGGCAGTACTAAGTTAAGTCTGGCAGTACTAAGTTAGTACTGGTAGAGTAGCAGTACTAGAGTTAGTACTGGTCATATTTAGTTAAGTCTGTTCATAGTTAAGTCTGTTTATGTAACAGAATAGTAATAGTTATCTTAGAGATATCTTAGGAGATATCTTAGGAAAGGATATGTATTATCCTTCCACATGTTTGTAAAGCCCATTAGGGTTTCCTTGGTGTATAAAAGGAACCCTAAGGCACAATGTTATGTACGTGATAGAAAAATATCAATAGAAGCATTAGAGCTTAATAGCAAATTAGTATTATTGTTTCTTCTTAATTCTTGTGTTAAGATTCCGCATTAACACTTGATATTCATAGTCGGTGTCTCTCACATATTTGATTTGGATTTATTCAAGTTAGCTATCGTCTTACAAAGGCTAATCAGATCCTATACCAAGGACCTACAAACCACAATAACAATCACTTAATCTACTTAAGATCTTTAATTTCATTTCACACATCGAATTTCAATGGAATCTTTGAATTCTAATTCTCAATAGAGAGATGCATCAGTTGCAACAAATGCAAGACAAGGCAAAGGAAAGTTGCATGATATCATTTCGACTACTTCATTCACACCTCAAGGCTCTTTTAAACAACGACTTAAAAGGAACTTCCATCGAGGGAGGATTCGAACGGGCATTTGCAACACTCTTTGAGCAAGATGTTCAGACTTTCACAAAAACAATGTTCGTAAACTTGGATCAACTAGAAAAACATCTTTCCAAAGAAGAATTTTAAGAACTTGAATCCTCTAGTGCATTTAGAGTACTTTTGCAACAATTTTAGACATTCATCTATTCACGATTCTCGTTCGATACTGATGAAGGTCTCATGATACGCAAGTACTTTATTGCATATACAAAGACCGATGTTTCATTATTCCATGATAAACTGATCCAGCACATGGAATCTCTTTGGGAGTCAATTCAGGAAAGAGCAAAGAATAAACGAGAGTATAAAAAAAGGATGAATGACAGAATGATGCAGTCAAAATAGGGAAATGTTGATTCGAGTAAAGCATTAGATGTTGGTTTGGTTGTTACGGAAAGCAATGAGACAGAATCAGAAAGGCATGTTTCAAGCAGCAGATCCGGGAAAGATACATATGCTGAGGATGCAGATATCAACTCCGTGAATGACAAACAGCCAATGGCTGAGGTACAACTATTTGCTGAACATAATATACTTGCTAATGAACAACAACATTCTGAGTAATTTGAATCCGTTTATGACACATATTTATTGGAAAAGGTTGATAGAAATACCATTCCTAAATCAACAAATATGAGTCATAGGGGAGGAGAGATTGACCAGAATGTTGATGCTGAAAAATGTTAAGTTTCATGTCCTTTGCTTGATCCATCATTTAATAACATGACAACTAAATTCTCAAACCAATTTCTCGAATCTGAAAATATTTCTCTCAAAAAGACCGTTGCCCAACTTCAAAAGGACTTTTCAAGAATGGAAACACATTGTGTTAACATGGAACTTAAATATCAAAATTAAGTTTTAAAAAACATGCAACATGGTAAAATTTTGAATGAAACAAGTAATGAAGCCAATATTAAAAGGGAAATTAATGTTTTGAAAACTAGAAACATTGATCTAGAAAGCAGTGTGGCTAGATTACTTGCAGAGAATGAGAAGTTAAATAAGAAAAATGAGCATCTAAAACAGACTTACAAAGATCTTTCTGATTCCATCAAAAAGACAAATGTTCAGACCAAAGATCATGCGGATTCTTTGATTGTCCAACTGAACTGTAAGTCAGTTGAAAATGCTGATTTAAAAGCTCAGATACAGGAAAAGGTTTTTGCGAATGTAGCATTGAAAAACGAATTAAGAAAGTTAAAAGGAAACAGCGTAGATACTAAGTTTGCAAAACCATCAATCTTGGGAAAACCGGTTTTACAACCACCTAGAAACCAATCGGTTGTTAGACAACTGAATGCGTTTAAATCTGAACGACCTAATTTTTCAAAACCGCGGTTTGCCTCCTAAGTTGATGTGAATAACGTTTTGTCAAAACCAGTCACTCAACATTATTTGCCTAAGGGAAGAGAATATGCTTTTGCAAAACCTAATCATATGATTGCATCTAGCTCATCTAGGAATAGTTTCAAGAACATGCCAAGATTTAGTTCAAATGACATGGTTCATAATCACTATCTAAAACAAGCTCAGAAAAAGACACAAGAAAAAGGCAGGAATTCAAAATCTAGTGTAATGCATTCTATTATGCTACAAAACACTACTAATGATCACAAACCAAAACCTAGGAGCAACAATCAAACAACTAGGAGTTTGCTTGTTTCTAAGAGTAGTTGTGTAACGTCAAAGGTTGTGCCTCTAGTAGATCACTCTAGGAATTCTAGTCCTTTTTCAGATTCTAAACACTTTGTTTGTTCTACATGTCATAAATGTGTCTTTAATGCAAATCATGATGCTTGTATAACAAAACTCCTAACGGAGGTGAATTCATGGGCTAAGATTCAATCCCATAAGACCATAAATAGTACCAAACCCGTTGAACCAATAAGTCACACTCAGAAACCTACTAGGCAAATTGTTACAGGACTTAGGTTTTCTTCCAATAAGTCTTTCGCTGTGCATGAGAAACCAAATACTCCTAGATCTTATCTTAGGTGGAAACCGACGGGTAGAATTTTCAAGACTGCTGGTCTTAGGTGGATTCCAACGGGAAAGATATTCACCTCTAGCACAACCAAGGTTGACAGTGAACCCCTAAATGGTTCAAATGAAGATATCACTAACCCATATGAATGTGAACAAACTCTTAATGTCAGTGCAGGTACACCCTTTAATCCTAAAAAGGAAAGACTTAGAGTTTGGTTGCTGAAAAAGTTGATGTCTAAGAATTAAGTGCCTCAGGGGATTCACAAACAAGAACAGTCTCCAAACAGTTCCCAAGGTGTTAAAGAACAACAACAACAACGTGCATATTTTGATGATCCATGCCATAAACTTCTCTATAAAGTCTACATTTCACGGGGATCATCTTTAAATGTACACAAATGATTAAAAAGACTATAATGGCATCTGTAGACAACACTTCAGGCCCCGTTCCTCAAAGAAAATAAAGGTGTACGCTTCAGTGCGCTTTATCTTCAAGAGAAGAGATTTATTCTTATTTTCGACCATTCTCATCAACAATGATATATTCTCACATGCTCGGATACTATACAAGTGGATCAACGTACATTAACTTGTATTTTAGCTCACTTGGTTAATCAAAAATGGCAATCACATATGCAAATTTTAAAGGGGAGAATAATGAACAAAATATGGTCAAAAGTTGATTGATTCTTTAAATGGTCTATATGGCTTCTGAACACAGCAGTTCAGGACCCGCACTTCATGAAATAACTCCTGCAACAATCAGTTCAGGACTCGTACCAAACCCTCCTCCCTCAACACCGTTTGTACCACCTTCGAGAAGTGATTGGGATCTTTTGTTTCAACCGATGTTTACTCACCCCTCCACCAAGTGTTGATCACCCAGCCCCTGAAGTCATTGCTCCAATTAATGAAGTAGTTGCTCCAGTTCCCGCTATATCAGCTAGTTCACCTTCCTCAACAACAGTTGACCAAGATGCACCATCACCTAGTAACTTTCAAACAACACCCGAAACTCAATCTCCTATCCTTCCTAACTATGTTGAAGAAGACAATCATGATTTAGATGTTGCACACATGAATAACGATCCGTTCTTTGGTATTCCAATTCTATAAAATGATTCTGAAGCATCTTCTTCTTTGGACGTTATTCCCACAATTGTGCAAACTGATGCTCCTTACTCATAACACGTTAACAAATAGACCAAGGATCATCCTTTAGAAAACATTATCGGTGAACCCCAAAGACTTGTTTCCATAAGACTCCAACTCCATGAACAAGCCTTATTTTGTTACTATGATGCCTTTCTCACATTAGTTGAACCTAAGAACTACAAAGACGCATTAACTCAAGCATGTTGGATTGAAGCAATGCAAGAGGAGCTTAATGAATTTGAACGTCTTGAAGTCTGGGAACTCGTTCCTCGCCCTAATAAAGTGATGGTCACTACTTTAAAATGGACCTACAAGGTGAAACTTGATGAATTAGGAGAAATTCTAAAGAAAAGGCTCGATTGGTTACTCAAGGTTACCGTCAAGAAGAGGGAGTTGATTTTGAAGAATCCTTTGCTCCTGTGGCTAGAATTGAAGCAATTCGAATATTCCTCGGATTTGCTGCTCACATGAATATGGTCGTTTACCAAATGGATGTAAAGACGGCATTCTTAAACGGCATTCTGCGAGAAGAGGTTTATGTCTGCCAACCGGACGGGTTTGTAGATCAAGACAATTCGAATCCGAATCATGTGTACAAGCTTAAGAAAGCCCTCTATGGGTTGAAACAAGCTCCTCGCGTGTGGTACGATCTGCTGTTAACGTTTCTACTCTCTCAGGAATTCACTAAAGGAACCGTAGATCCCACATTGTTAATCCGAAGACAAGGTAGAGATATTCTCCTACTTATGCATACGCTGATCACGCGGGTTGCCAAGATACCAAAAGAAGTACTTCTGGCAGTATGTAATTTTTAGGAGATAAACTTGTGAGCTGGTCATCAAAAAGGCAGAAAAGCGCTGCAATATCCAGTACAGAAGCTGAATACATCGCCCTATCCGGCTGTTGTGCTCAAGTCTTATGGATGAGATCACAAATTACCGACTACGGCTTTGGATTCAACAAAATTCCAATGTACTGTGATAATAAAAGCGTTATTGCCTTATGCTGCAACAATGTTCAACACTCCCGATCGAAGCATATTGACACTTTGATTATATTAGAAGACAAGGCTCACTACAGATATTCTTCCTGGTTCGAAACTCTATGATTGTTGATTCATATATTTGAGTGTAATAAAATTACACCTGAACTGTTCGTGACCAGAACTTTTCAAAAATAATGTGTTTTCAAAGTTTCAAGATCGTCGATGTTGGGCAAAATATCAATTTTTTTTCTAGGACTACAGATTCTACAAGTGCCCAAAGGCAATCATTTTTAAACCAGTCTAAATATGCTCTAAGATTTTTGAAGAAATTATGGTATGAATCTTGTGACCCCGTGCGATATCCCATGATGGAGGTAATCACACATTGGATGAAGCTCCACAAGGAAAGCTGTTGACCCTACACATATCGTTGAAATGGGTGGACTACACCTTATGTATCATAGAGCGCCTAGGTAAGGACCAGATCACTTTTACAATTTGTGTATGTCCAATGTTCGGGCCCCTACTGGTCATCAGGAATAAGCACTACAAAAAGTCACTTTACATGCTATAAAAAGATCTTTTTAATACCTTCGAGGAACCGTTAATAGGGACTTGGTATCCAAGGATTCTTCTAAATACTTTACCAGCTTATGGCAGAACCGAAGTGATCTAACGCGGACTTCGTTGCCAGCTATCTCGACGAGAGTACATCTGGAAGGCAGTGCAATTATTGGAGACAGACTCTTTTTTAGCTGGTCTAAACAAGGCTGGATATGTCGCTGCGAGTAACCCAGTACGAAAGTATGAATATCATAGCCTTGTCGGTTTTTGTGACTCATAGTCCTTTGGAATGAGATCACCGCTTTAGTCTTATGGTATGGATTACTCTATATAAAATTCTTTTGTATGGTTATAACCAAAAGGCGTTGATGCCTTAGGCTTGCAATACATTGTTCACTTTCCTTCGCGATCCGAAACGCTATATGACATCAGATTCACTTTCCATATCAAAGAGCTAAGTGGTGATTATGGAGTCAGTTAGAGCTAAGGATCTCTTGTCAACAACGGAGTATCAGCTAGGACGAACATCTTCACTTAATCCACTCTGTAGAGTAGAATTGAATTTATTATCAACAAGTGGGAATGTGAAGTTGTACGCCTGAGGACACTGAAACATGTTGGCAGATGAAGCTGAAGAATAGTGGTAAACGTAATTTGGTACGCTTTTATGATTATCCTGTGTATCAAACGTAATTTATATTATAAACAATACCATATAAACCAAAAGGTTTTTTTCATTTTTCAGAGAAACTTTTTATAAAAATGCAAAATACAAAAAATATTAAAAAAAATCTTTAAAATCCAAAGAAAAAAATAAAAAAATGAGAAAAAGTATTAAAAAGAATGTTAATCAATGGATGTTCCTCTTATGAAAACTTGTATAATACATTTAGGTCTTAGAAATTTCATTCAATAATGATACGCGAGGCTTTGTAAATGGAAGTATCGAGCAGAAGTTCAAATGTTTTCAAACATGCCAAATGGCTTGCTATTTTATTTCTGATAGCATAACCCGGATTTCTCATTTTAAAGGCAAGTATTTCAAATAGGAAACAATCTGGACTGTCTACAGAGGGAAATTTATTCTAGGGCTGTATGGTCTACTTAATGACATGCAAAGGGAGTGTGTTTTACTTTGAACACAACCAGTGCTTACATTTTACCATAAGTGTTTACGTGTCAGTGTAGCTCTTACTGTGTTAAATGAAGAGAATCTGAATTTTTTTGGTAAATAATTTGTCCTTCTAAGTGTTTCTCATAATCACAAAAAGATTTGAAAAGACAATTCGACACTCAACATAACAACAGTCTCTTTAAATATAGAAAATGGGTAGATAATTTGAGGGGGAGAAGCGTCAGTCGTAATACATCTTTTAAAGCTGTACTTTCAAAATATAGTCAGAATAAAGGATAAGTTTTTGATAATGACGGATAATAATTTCAAGGGGAGTTAATGGATGTTAACTACACGAGCTTTAGATGTCATTTATTTTCAACACTTTAACAGGACCTTATTTTCATTTAAGATTCGAGTGCACCACGCTTAGGTTTTTAAAAAAGCTACTTATGACCTATATATTGCCACTATACTTCATACAAGTATTAAAAAGACTTAGAATGTTGTGATATCTATTACTAGTTTTAATGACTTGAAGTTGATTCTCACCGTGAGATAGATTGCCAATACATCATAGTTGTAAAAGACTTAGGATTGTTTGGAAATAATCAACTAGTTTTAATAGCCTTGAAGTTGATTCTCACGGAATAGATCTAAGCTATACCGCAAACACGATCTCAAGTATGTGTGCGTACAAGGTTTTGTTGATTTCGAGGTGTCAAAACCAGCAAGGGGAAAGGAGTAGATGTATACTTGATAGAGTCCATGGCCTTCTTTTGAAGTCACCTTCTTTGAATTTTAGGCCTTTCTTTGCTTCTTTCGGGTGCACTATTTCAATCACATGGTGGAAGAGACATCTTGTAATTTGTCAATATGTATCATTTGAGTCCCTAGGGGAAAGTGTTGGGAGAATAATTATTTAAAACGTGAGAAGAGATCTTTCTGATTCAATTAATGTTTTACCCGACCGGTCAATCTCTAAGCTTATTCTTAAAATGAGTAGAAATATTTGATAAAAGAGGTACACATAGGGATTTAATTATCTACATCTGGGACTTAGTTGACTTTGGTGTTACAATTTATATCATAATTATCCTAAAGAGAGAAATGCGCTTATCCGGGACTTAATTGACTTTGGTGTTACGGTATCAAATTCTTGAAAGGGTTAATTGTGAACTTCGGATATCTGGGCTTTATACATCAAGACTGTTTGATGTGGCTTGCAAGAAAGTTCTGAATCTACTCAGGAAAGGATTATTGGTTTAGGGGGAAGCTAAGACAACATCAACACTGACATCACCAACCACACAAGCTCAAGTTACATGTGTATCTGAATCTGTTTCATACTTGAAGTTTGAAGTAAAGACTTTCGTAACTTGGAAAGAAAGTTGAAGCAATGTCGAAGAGTGCTTGGACAGAGAAAGATCAGATTGACAACTTCTTGAAAGAAAGAAGGTTAATGAGGAGCTTAGAAAAGGTCATTGGTAGGATATTGTACGAAGGAGACCTATGGCTGCTACAAAGGACCATATGATTTCATCATATGATGTTCTCATCATTCAGGTCAAATCTTCGTATATAATAAACACGTGAATATGTACATAAGTAGTAAAAGACTTAGGCTTATGTGGTGTTCGAGTACGATGATTTTTCAAGAATTTTTCACAAAATTCAAAATCTTTCAAAATTTCATACTCAACACTATATCATATCCCTCATAATTTGAGGGGAGCATTAAAATGTTCCTATAAGTTATTCTGTAACATTTTGTCCCTGGACGTTTAATCAATTGATATAGCATGTACTACGATTACGATGCACATGTTAAGGGGGAGCTTTTAGTGATGATGAAAAACTTTCAAAGTGTAAATCTTTTGATATTTATATCAAACACTTTGATTGAACTTTTCAATGATTTTGGAAGGATTGTGATGGAATACCCAAAAGACCGACCATGTACTTAAATTTATGGAGTTATAAGGTGGTTAGGAATAGGTATTCAAATCCCATGATCTAGCCAGAACCGGAGGGATCTACCCAGGGATATCCACTAGATAGTGTAGAAGTCCTTAGGTATGATACAAAAGGAGAAAAAGTGAGTATCAGGAATAATGCCGACTGAGATGGAGCTAACACTAGAATAAACCCAACAAGGTGTTAGTTATGAAGTCTTGGTAAGCATTGAAGGGGTTGAAGAATGAAAAAGAAAAGTTAAGTTAAAGGGTGAAAAGAAAGAAGCCCTCATTATACTTAGGTAGAAACCGGGTCAATACATATGCTATCAGAAACACTAAGTTGTTGTCTGATATTGAAGATAGTCATGGACCTAGTAACGCTATGCACAACCCTTCCCAGCCACTCAAAGTCAGAAAGACTTTGTTTCAAAACTCACGAAGACTCACACATTTCTATCGAATTTCTCACTCCGAGTTAGTTGGTATTGAAAAGGTGGCACTCAGCTCTAGCATCCGATCACTAAATCAAATGTGCACTATTGAGTCTAGAGCCAAAAGAGATCATCCATAAATCTCATTAGGAAACTTATCTATCATAAGCTGGTTTCTCACACACTGTGAAAACTAGTAATATCATTAGAGTCCTTCGCATTATCCTTGTGATTTTGCCAGAACATCAGAGTGATACTTAGGTACTCACAATGACGATGGAAATCCTGCTTGAGCCAACATCAAACAAGCTCTCGGTAGGTGACTTGTGCGATTCTCATGAATCAAACTTGTGAACAACTAGAAAGCAACAATGGTGCGATTCTATATGAATCAAACTTGTTCTAAGTTATTGATCGACGATTAATGAATTTTGAAATACTAAAACTCTCGATAGGTGATAAAACCACTTTAGAAAGTAACAGGTTGATTGATTTTTTAAATCAATTTTGCATTTCAATCGGTGAGATAGTAACTCACTGGTTCACTTTTACCGTTATATTAGTAGCAATACTAATAGCGAGGTAGCCTGCTTTGAGGTGTCCGGTAATGAGAACAAGATGAGTATGATGAATCTAACACATATGTGTTAGAAAGATTTAATACTAAGCTGGAAATCCTGTCAAGGAGGCTCTTAAACTGAGTCTACCTGATCACAGGTCGATTGTAGTATACAAGTAATCTTTTAATATTCAAGAACTAGAGAGAGAACGTATAGAAGGAAGGATGTATTTTCTAGTGAGAGAAAGTAAAGAACATGAAATGCATTAAGGTGAAAATGAGAATACAACCAACCAACACCCTCCCCAAGGCATGGAGAGGGTAATTATACTCCAAATGTGGCCGGCCATGGGCCTTGTAAGGCTTTCCATGGGCCTTTGGGTCATATTAGATTCTCCCTTCCCTCCTTATTGCTAACTGTTTTAATGCAGGATACTTAAAGATGGAGGTGAAGGTACCTGATTCCAGCTGACTCACAAGATTCATAACCACATGCTCATACCCGACCGACAAACATAAAGACATCATGAAAGCTCAAGTACATGTTTTAAGACTTCCGCTACTCTAATAGCGTACGTCTTTCTTGAAGTGACAAAGTATTAAAGTCAAACGACAAACATAAAGACATCATGAAAGCTCAAGTACATGTTTCAAGACTTCCGCTACTCTGATACCATACATCTTTCTTGAAGTGACGAAGTATTAAAGTCAAAGAATTTCAAAGAAGTTTCAAGAATGGTATGAGCATGTCGGTCCAGAAGTCACAAGATCACAAGATGACAAAGTCACAAGATGGCGAAACGAGATTATGCTTGGTTGATGATCTCACAGTGCTCAAGATCACATCTCCACTTACGAGTAAAGATAAAGGAACAAGATCGAGCCTAAAGTCAAAGATTACTACAACATATTCACAAGAGAAAGTCAAGTTTACGAGTTGAAGCCTAACAGATATAGCATAGTATGCTAGGTTTAAATTTTGTAAAATGGAGTGACCTCCCTTAGGGGGAGATTGTTGGAAACAAGAAAAGTATCGGTCACTTCTAAGTTGTAATGGTCTTAGCCCGTAGTTTGTTATATGATTAGTCTAGTAAGCTAGTCTAGCCCAAGGCCTATAGAAAGCCCGTTAAGGCCCATGGCCGGCCATGTATGTAGTATATATACCCTATCCATGCCTTGGAGAGGGTGGTTGGTTGTTTCATTTCTCATTTCACACACATAATAATATGATCATCCATTTCTATGTTACTTTCTCTCTCTAGAAACTTTCCAACCTACTTCTCTCTCTAGTTCTTATATAATATCAAGGATTACTAGTATTCTTCATGATCCATACCGCCACATTCAAAACAAGCTCCACGAGCAACAGTCGGGTTTCTAGCATTTGGGGGATTCACTACCCTAGCCCCTACCCTACAATCCTTGGCAAGGTGTCCGAAGCAATTGTATTTCATACAAAAGCGATAAGGTACCTCAAGTTGATGGTGATAGTTGCAGTTTGTGCATTTTGGTGCATTACCAGTATACTCCTTCCTAGCAGGGTTTGTGGTTGTAGAAAACGCCCTTCTTGTCCTAGACCTTTTATTATCATCCCTAGCATTTCCATCCTTACTCGGCTCCCTATTATTTCCTCTCTTTTCATAAATATTTTTTAACGCTCCATTCCTAATTGCCTTATCGGTTAGCATTCCAGCTTTTAATATAACACTTTGAATTGTTGTTGGCCCCGTTGCTGCCACCATCGCACAGATCGATGGAGCAAGGCCATATATGTACCTCTCAATTCTCTTGTTCTCAGGGGTAACCAAATGAGGGACTAACCTAGCAAGCTCATGGAATCGATCAGTGTACGTAGCATGGCCAACTTCGATGTAGAATATCTTAAACACACACTAGTATGAATCGTATGGAAGGTATTAGAGAGAGGAGTGGTTGGATGAACACTTAGCGAGAGAAAGGAAAAACAAGAGAAACTTTGTATTATGTGTGAGAGAAATAAACAACTAACACCCTCTTTAAGCTATGGATATGGTATTTATACTCCTAGAGTAGCCGGTTGGGCCTTGGCTATCACAGGCTTACCATGGGCTTTGGCCTAACTAGCTTAGTAAGGTTCCAAATATTATGCTACGAGCTATCTAACGGTATATTGGTAGTGACGGATACTTTTCGTATTTCTAACAATCTCCACCAAAGGGAGGTCACTCCAATGTACAAAAACTTAAACTTAGCATACTATGCTTATCTTTAGTCTTGTGCTCGTAGTCTTTAAACTTCAATCTTTAACTTGTGATATGTTGTAGTGATTTTTGACTTTAGGCTTGAGCTTGTTCCTTTAAGCTTGACTTGCATGTGATCTTGAGCTTCTTGAGATCATTAGCCAAACATAATCTCTTATCATTAACTTATGATCTTTTTCCTTCTTGTGTACTTGTGACCTTCTGACCGGCATGCTCATACTTTTCATGTTCTTGAAAGCTTGAATAACTATCTTTCTTGAAATTCTTTAACTTTAACACTTCATCATGGTATGTGTTTAATTACACATACCTTTGACCACTAAAAACGGACTTAAATGACCAAAAATGTTCCAAAAATACATTGTATTTGTATGTTTTGCATTTGTATTGTGCAGGAAACGGATATCTAAGAAAAGGACAAAAATCGAAGCCAAAACGACAAAACCGAGTACGAGAACGGAAAGACCGTGAGAAGTCAAAAAGACAAAGTCAAAGTCAACAAAAAAGTCAAAGTCACAGTCAACCCCAAGAATTGGCATTGGAAAAAGCATCAAAAAACCGAACCCGAAAACCTAAATTGTCAAAAGTGGGCCCACCCGTACCTACCTAGTGGGCCTGGGTCAGCCCACTTATATGTTACAAACCTCAAACCTTATAAAAAAACCCAAGCCCTTTTTATTTATAACCGGCACAACAAACAAGCCCAAACCCAACCCCCTTTATAACAAGCCTGTTAACACCCCCCTTAACTAAGGACTAACGGTGCAAACATCAATATAATAAAAAGGACCGAAAGATGCACCACTCAAGGACTATGATTGAAATAGTTACATACACTCTCAGGGACCATTCTTCCCCTTTTCCTTATCTTCAAATAAGGCGCAAAGCACTGTTTATCTCCCACAACTGAGTATGTCCTGTCCTCACTACTAGACAAGATACTATCCCCCTTTCTTCTCCTATATGTCGACCAACAACTATGCACACCTTATCCCACTAAAATCCACCTTGGCAATCCTTAGCATCCCTATTCGTCTAAGGAACAAGACAAGAGATCAATGGCTAAGATCATAAGACTTGGGGACTACTCAATTTCAATGGCCAAGATTGCTCGTTGAAGACTCTCACACAACAAACACACCTACAGGAGCTCTCACAAAGAAAACACAAGTCCTAGAATCTTCTTTTGCTTAGTATAAATAGGTTTATTTGTAAGCCTTTGGGGGCAGTTAGTTTTTAGTTTTTTTTAGCTTATAATTTAAGTCTTTTTAGCTTATTGTATTGTTTTCTTAAAAGCCTTGTACTGATTTTAAGTTTAATAAAAGATTGAAGTTTTTATGTTTTATCCCGTTTTTAAGTTAAAGTGTTTGATGATTTAAAACTGTTTTATAAGCTCATAAAAGGTCCTTTTATAACATTCTTAAGCTGTTTACTTAAGTCTTACAAAACTCTTTCATAGTTTGTAAGGTTTAAGCTTATTTCACCAAAAATCACTCAAAAAGCTCAAATGGAAGATAAGCCAAAAAAGGAAGGGCTTATTGCTGTCACTAGCTTATCTTTAATAAGCTAGAGCTTGTAGATAAGCTCTTTTGAGCTCATTTTCCCTGTTTAAGCAAGGGCTTTTGTAAGTTTTTATTTTTCCATTTTTAGCTTATTTACTATTCAACTGCTTATTTGTGCTTATTGCTTGCTTATTTTTGCTTATTTATGTTTGCTTTATGAATGTTTATCCAATAGAGCAGACGCGATATCTTGCTTAGTTTGTAGTTTAAAAGTTATTTGTGCAAGTTTACTTAAAGAAACAGTCTTAAATAGCTTATTTAGTTGCATAATCTGTTTTAGCTTATTTGAGTGCTTATTGGTTATTGAAATTTGCTTAATATTGTTTGTTTAACTTATTCAACATCTGGTCTTTTGAATTTGTGTTTTAAAACAGCATTAATCTCTTAAAAAATGCCAAAACAGTTTTTAAAGGAGTATTTTGGTCAAGCTTTAAAATGGGTCAAAACCTGTTTTGTGCACTTGAGTCAACTTAGACTAGATAAAAGTAGTCTAAAAATTCAGTTTGTTTAAGTTTTTAAGTATTAAATCTCATTTTTAAGGTTTTAAGAGTTTGTATTTGTTAGCTTGTAGCTCATTTTATTTGCTTATTTGATTGTGCTTTTGCTTATTCAGCATTTTGTGATGTTTTTGTGTTTGTGCAAGTGTTAAAACAAGTTAGAAACCATAAGCTTTATAGCCTGCCTTGTTTTGCATTTTTGCCAAATCTGTCAAAAATTTGCTAAGTATTGAAAATTTTAAGAAAATGCTTTTTCAATTGCTTGTTGTGGCTTATTCTGAATTTCAAACTCTCTTTTGATTGTTGATTATTTTTCTTTGAGGTCAAATCTTAATCTGTTTGTGGGTCTTAAGTTCATAAGGTTCTATTTGTTAGCTTATTTTTAAGCTCAAAAGTGGTGTTTTGTTAAGATTGCAAAAGTTTAAGAAAATTTTCTAAGTATTGAATCTGTGTGAGCTAGCTTTTTCATGAAGCTTTTTAAGTGCTTATTTGAATTTCAAATTGCTTTTTCTTTGTTGCTTATTGTAGCTTTTTGGCCATTCTTTTTAGTGGTATAAGCCACTAAGCCATAAGGATCCTTTTTCTAGCTTAAAAATAAGCTAGAGAAGTCCATCTTAGGATGTTTGCTTAACAGTTTGGCCAAAAAGCTCTTTTGCTTATTTAGGCTTATTAGCTTATTGCATTTGCTTAATTTAGGTTTAGTTTAGCTTATTAGGTTAGCTTTAATAAATTTTAGCTTATTTCCTTCAGTTTGGAGCTTATTTAAGCTTATTTGCATTTTAGCTTGAAATTTTTAAGTTTTATAGCTTTTTGAGTTTTCTGTCTTTCTAGCTTATTTTAATTGCTTATTTTTGTTCAAATATGCTTATTAGGTGTAGTTAAGTTCATGTCTTAGCTTATTTTAAGTTTTCTTTGCTTATTAGTGCTTAAATAGCCAAAACAGTTTAGTGTTTTAAGGCTTAGTATAGTATAGCTTATTCTGTCCCTTTTACAGCTTAATTTCGTGCTTATTTGTGGTTTTTAAAAAAAAGTGTTTTTATTAAAAGTGCTTATTTTTAAGTCATCTAAAAAGTTATAAAAAAATGGCATTTAAAAAACATTTGGGAGTTGGGGAAAGTCCCAGGTGAGCAAGGCTCGAACCCGGGACCTCAACCCCTACTCACCAAACGTTTTACACACACACCACACTACCACTAGCGCCCTTGGGTCTTTTCCGTTTAAATTTGCATAATCTATATATTTATACACGTTTTCACTTCCTTTTTTATAAGCCACTTCGCAGCTTATTTTGGGCTTTTTAGAGCTTATTCGATAAGTTGGCTTAACCATCTTATTTTTCCTAGGAACTTTACAACATTTAGGACTTTCCTGCATTTTTAAAGATTTTTCCAACTTAATTTGTTATTTTTCTTTATTTTTCGAAGTTTAAAAAATTAAAAAATCATTTAAATATAGTTTAATTAATCAGAAAAATACAAAAAAAAATAGTTTTTAGATTTAGAATAAATAGATTTAGGTTTACAAAGTTTAAAATCTTTTTCATCATTTTTAGATTTTAAATTTCATTTTTAGATTTTAAATTAATCTTAAAAAATAGTTTTTAATTATAAAAAGTAGTGAAAAATATTTTTATGAGTTTTTATCACATTTTAGACTTTTCTAAAGTAGAAAATCATTTTTTGGAATTTTTAGGAATTAATTTGTCATTTTCTAGGATTTTAAATAGATTAAATAGGTATTTAATTCATAAAAAATTATAAAAAAGTCAAAAAAATATAAATCTTTTTTAGAAAATTTTCTTTTGTCATTTTAGAGTTTTAGAAACCAAATTTGCATTCTTAGGGTTAATATTTGCCTTAGTTAATTTTTAGACGCGTTTTATGATCCCCGTTTTGCGTTTTTAGCTTAAAATAGTTTTGCCTTAATTGTTTTTAGTCATTTGCATTAATTTTCCTGTAGAAATAGAAAACCAAACTAAAAATCTCTTCCATTCAAACATCAAATATCAAACCGAATCTCGACTTTCCAATTCACTCCTCGTTGGGGATAAACGACCCGGGAATTCATACTTCCGGATATATAAATTGATTTTCTTTGTGAGTTTTGACTTGTCACCTTGGCCAAGGGTGATTTGTTGGAATTTTCTTTAGTAT
>BQNB010107808.1:0-21589 GCA_026074375.1 Tanacetum coccineum | reverse complement strand
CTCTTGAGATCATTCCAAATCTTACAAGTAAACTCACAATTGAAAATATATGGTCATGTGAATCATTTGCATTCTTATAAAATAGGCATTGTAGGTGTCTGTTTAGATTCTAGCTTAGCATTATAACTTGAGTATTTACTCGTTCATTAACAGCCAACCAAGTAATGAAAACATGCTTTGGAGTACACTGAGAAAACCAAAAAGTATTAGCCCATTGCACTTTGTGATTATTTTCTCTCAAGTCCTTCCTGAAGGGTTCCGGTGGTCACCTGCATGGCTATGTACATACAGTGACGGACGCAGGATTCTGGATCATGTGTATCATGATTTTTGGCTCGATTCACTTCGCTAAAAATTCTAAGTCATATGTTGACAATATAATAGGATAAAACCAGTTTTTGGTAATTTGATTTCACGTACTAGTAATTTAAACATAATATGTAAGTAAAATAAATCGCGTGAATGATAAATATAAATAACTGATTGTACACCACTTCTGGACCACGTCATGTATCCACCATTACTACACAGGTAGGACTAGGGTTATGAACCTATCGCAAGTTAGGCAAGTATGAAATCCGAGTAAACCCTCACTGATCTTCAGGATGAAACTAGGGTTTGTAAAACCTTAGGTTTCGTCGATCTTGGAATTGACCTAAATCGACTTTGGGTCGATTGAAGGTTTCGACCAAGGGTTTGTGAAACCCTTTGGTTGTTTCTTGTATTCCCCGGTCGACCGAGCAAAAAGAGAACGGATGAGAGGATTTTAGGGTTTGAGGAGAATTTGTGAGATGTGTATTTAATCCTTTTTCAATGCCTTTGTTTATATAGTCATGGAATGAGGTGGAATACATGTAGAACAAGTATTTGAGTTTGACAAAAAGTCAAACTCCCCCTCCCTTGGGATTTCATTCAAACCGATCCAAACATCCTTTGGGGTTATTTGTTTGGTCTTTTTGTCATATTACACTCTCTAATATTTATCTAGGATAAATATTTTCTTAAGGTAAAGGGTTGTTACCTAGTGAATATATCTATGATAAATATTAGACTTGATGTAATTACCCTTTAACCCTTTAAAGAAAATAATGTTGTATTTTCATTTCCTCTTTCGTATCTTTCCATTTCATAACTCGTTTCTCACTTCCGCTTGCATTGTCCTGTTTAGTGTGCACCGTTGTGACCTTTCGACATTTCTGAAGGCTAGTGGTGAAAGCCGTTGTTTGATTGCACACAATCCTTTCACTTCCAAGCCCTGCTAACTGAGAACTTAACTTCTCTTTTCTTATTATCCACCCAAACAGTTTTGTCCTCTATTTCTCTTTCCAGTTTTATGTCTTGTTTCAACATAAGTACAAGGTACTTACTAACCCATTCTTTAGGCCATTTCCAACTCTGCCCATCATATAGCATATCAACATTGTCATTATTATTGAATATGGCTTTATACACTTCCTTATACCTGGTTGTAAACTTACAATGTGTTCTTAACTTTTTTTCATGAAAGAAATGGAGTGAAAATCAAGTTGAAGGAGGGGAGGGATTGTAAGGTAAGGAAAATTATATTTTTTTATATTGTTCTCGAGTAAATAATAATGAAGGGAAGTAACTGATTATTTTTGTTCTCAAAAAGTCAAAAAGTAAGTCAAATTTTACAACTTTACCATTATGTCCTTTATTTCACTTAAGAAAAGTCATCTTGAATAAGGATCATATAGTAATTACAAATGTACCCACTAGTTTACTTCACTTGCAACCCATTTTTAGGCGGAATAAATTCATACAAAAATTTTGAGATTCCCCTTACTTTTACTTCGCTTCCCCCCTTTTCTTTATACTAAAAGACTTGAGAACATAAGTAATTTATACTTTCTTTCACCACCCTCCCTTTCCTCTCTACGACCACAACTTGATAACATAGTATGATTTGCCTCGTCAAGACATGGACAATCATAACTTTAATCGAACCTCCCATATTCATCACAACCTCTTATAATAAGTATCACCATTATTCTCATCTCATAAAGAGTGATTGAAAGCGTAAAAGTTCCTAGCATGTGAAGAATGAGAAACAGTAAATCAAGCATCAATAACGCAATAGTTGTTCAGCTGATATAAATTGACTGAAAGCGTAACATTGCAACTGATACAACCACAAATAGTGCAAAAATGTCTACGAGTTGCTTCCCTGCAAAAAAAGAATAATACAAAATTTAGTTTGTTACGGTCCTTCTATTCATCATAAGACGTCAACAACCAAACCGTGCTATTCCTTACCAAAAGCTAGCCCAACACTTCGCCAGCCAAAACAAAATTTTACTTCAGCAAATAAACCATCGACAATGCAACAACTTCTCATCTAATATGGACCGATTAAGAGCATAACATATTAACATTGCAAGCAAAAGTGTGTTGGCTGTTTCCCTGAAAAACAAGTACAAATACTAGTCTGTTACGACACTTTTATTCGTCAAGAAATGTGATACGACCCTTGCGGATAGTATCGGGATAGGGCACCACTTTTAGCAGGTGCAAGCTCCGTCAGAAGAGAAAAGAGAAGATTAGAGATTTGTTTTTATCTTTTTAACTTGATTGATTATAATGAAAGAGTACAAGAGTATTTATAATAGCTAAATAGGCCATGGGCCTATTATAGGCTATTATGACCTTTGACTTGACTTAAGGATAAACATTGACTTTTTAACTTTCCTAACACAAATACATTCCTAAACAAATAGTCAAACATGATAAATACTTTCCTAACACAAAGACATTCCTAAACATAATAAACTATGATAATATCCTAACCATTGGCGTATCATTCCCCACTCCTTCACAACCACCTTGTCTTTAAGGTGATGCCCAAAAAAAATCTTGATTCCAGGATCCCATAGTCGTCTTTGAATTTTAGCATTCGTTGCTATTTGTTGTTGTTGTTGTCGTCTCAACATTCCCTTCATCATAAGCACATACAAATCCACCTTCCTGTGCAAACCCTGGATTTCACTTGCTACATGAGCACACATGTTCTCACACAAAAGAGTTTCACCTCTGCCAATATAAAGCTTAAACACCTTCGTAAAGTAGGTAGGTAAACACAATTTTTCGATGACGTCGGGTCGAATAAAATTATGTGTGCTGCCATTCTCGATGAGCACTTGAACATCCCCCTTGCCATTCTCGGCGTAGCTGACGCTTTGACTGAGTGTAAAGCAAACATAAGTAGTGGAAATGGCGATGATAGCCATGATTCAAGAAGTGGCGGAAGAAGACCTATGCCTACTACTCATGAGTGCACGTATAGTGGCTTCTTGAAGTGTCAACCCCTTAACTTTAAAGGTACTAAAGGAGTCGTAGGGTTGAATCAGTGGTTTGAGAAGATGGAATCTGTATTCCACATTAGCAACTGCATCGTTGCGTGCCAAATTAAGTTTGCCACTTGCACTCTACTTGGTAGTGCACTGACGTAGTGGAATTCCTACGTTAAGACTGTCGGTCATGATGTTGCATATGGAATGACATGGAAAACACTAAAGAAAATGATGACTGACAAGTATTGTCCAAGAAGCGAAATTAAGAAGCTAGAGATTGAATATTTGGAACCTGAAGGTTAAGGGTACGGATGTTGTGAGTTACACACAACGTTTTCATGAATTAGCATTGATGGTGGAAGAATGTTTCCCGAGGAGTCTGATCAGGTGGAGAAATATGTTGGGGGACTTCCCGACATGATTCAAGGTAGTGTGATGGCATCCAAACCGAAGACGATGCAAAAAGCCATTGAGTTTGCTAATGATCTGATGGACCAAAAGATTAGTACTTTTGCTGAAAAACAAGCCGAAAAAAAAGAAGACTTGACAACAACTCAAGCGAAAACAACACACAACAACTGCCTTTCAAGAGGCAGAATGTGGCTAGAGCTTATTTTACTGGGCCTAGTGAGAAGAAGGAGTATGCTGGAACTCTACGGTTGCGCAACAAGTGGAAGCTTCACCACAATGGTCCGTGCACTATAAAGTGCGCAAACTGCAATAGGGTTTGTCACTTGACTCGAGACTGTAGGAGTCCTGCTGCTACTGCTAACAATCAGAGAACCCTCACTTGCTATGAATGTCGGAATCAATGGCACTACAAGAGTGATTGCCCGGAGATAAAGAATCGAAACCATGGAAACCAGACTGGAGGTACTGAAGCATGTGGAATGGTGTATGCTTTAGGAGGAGGAGAAACCGATCAAGACCTTAACAACATGGAAGATAATATCGATGCTTAAAGAGAAAATTTTCTCGCTTGGCCTAGTGAAACCCTAAGTCAGAACTATCCTAGAATCTATATCCTTTAGAATTTCCCGTTGTATCTTCTTTTGAATTCCGTTGTACTGTGTGGATGATTTTAAATTATCTATCGAAATTTATATGTTGTGAAATTTTCGTCAATTTTACTTCAGTTTTCTATTTATTCATGCAAACGACTCCCTGAAGCATTATAACTTTATAAAACATTTCACTATCACATGATAAACCATTTTACTATCATTCGCAAATTATTTCACCAACATTTTATAAACTACCTTATAATCGTTTTACCATCACCTAATAAACTGTCTCGTTATTGATTTACAAAACAATAAACTACATTGCTTTCATCCTATAAACTATTATTTTTCACCATTTTGACAAAAATGAGCATCGCATCATTAGCCCTAAAATATACATAGTCTGATCACCTATGTATAATTCAGGAAAGACCATGCCATGCTGAGAGTAGTCACCTTAAAGCTTTTGTCAAAATAAATTTTCTACTTACATTTTTGAAGAGCAAAAATTTTGTGTGCGTATTCATAAAACGTTTCTGTCACGAGAAACTGAATTAATAATCATAATAACTAAGTAGACCTTTACACCACCTTACTACATAAAGTTGACCTCATCCTACGCCAAATCTTATGTCAGAAAGTCGAGACGCATTGTTAATCACCTTAGGGCAATCTGCCGACAAATTTAACCGTCATCAAGGAATTGAAACCTACACCTCTTCACCAACATCACTCTGGAAGACAACCCAAGCTGAATTTTGAGACGAAATTCTTTTAACATGAGGAGACTGTAACAATTCGCATTTTCACATCATTTTACATCAATACATATTCAACTATTTATTTTAACTTCTATGCGTCTACTTTTAATTTCAACCGTTTAGTTAAATCGCATAAACTAAAAATAAGCATTCAACGTAAACCGTCATCAAACAAATAAAAATTTACGTCAAGCAAGTGTTATATAATTATTACGAAGATAATTTATAACTTTTCATTTTTTATTTTTATACGTTACGTAAAACATTTACGTTTCACAATATATTGCATTTATGCATGCATGGAAACAACAATACCCATCTATACTTCAACAAATACCCACACTTATACCCAATACACAAAATTTACTAAATCCTACCCATTTAATCCATTTGAGCCGTCCACTTTTGCAAACACAAATAAATCAAAAATACCACTAACTTTACTTAGCTTACTTAACAAAAGGTACTAACCAAAGGACAATACCAAGGCTTATTACCCATCATGTCCAAGCCCCCTAATTGTCCCTTTGATCCCACACCCATTCGGCAACATCACCTCCACAATGTACCATTGATGCTTAAGTCTAATCCTAACTATGTACCATTATGCTTATTATAATAAAAGACCAAGATCTTAAATCTTAATATAAAGACTAAACACTTTACACTTCTCATTTCACAAAGCAAATAACACACAAAGTTCTCCCTTTTCTCCTTTTTTACGATTCGTTTTCTATGATTATGACTGTTGTACTATGAAATAATACCCCATATTAGCTTTCGCTGCTATATGTAAAAATAGGGGTGTTATAGCGCCCCCCTTAAATATCTAGCGGCCCCCAAATATATTTGGGACCGCCGTTTCCTGACAGGTTGTTTTTCAGCTCCTATAAATAGTGGGTCACCTCCAATTATTTTCATAACCCTTTTGCACGATTTTCTTTCAGTTCTTTCCCTTTCTCTATATCTCACTAAATCTCTCTAAATCTTTGATCATTCAACTTGTTTTATCTTGTTTAAATGTGATCAAATCTTCTATCCTTTCCTCCTTTCCGCAAGTGCAAGAGAAGAACTTTCGTCATCATCAAGATATGAAGTTATGTAGTCTAGTTAGTTTATTTTTAACATATGTTACATATAGATCGAGTCCATGTCTTCAAATCTTTAGTAGTGTGTAGATCCGAATGGTGTGTATATTCGGAAGGGTTGATTGTGGGTTGGTTAGTATTTTGGGCCTTAAAATACATTCGTGTAGTGGTAGATTTGTTCTAGCTAAGATTAGGACTCGACATTTAGCTTAGTGTCGGAAAAAAATGTAAGCGACGCGGTTTATGTGTTTAGGCCATAAAACACAAGGTTTGTTATGTTGGGCCATAAAACATAATAGGTTTGGTTGTACCCGAAGAAGGACTTGACATCTAGCTTAGTGTCGGAAAATAATGTAAGCATTGGTATAAGGTTTTCTCCGTCGAAAGGGAGCTTGTTGATTAGTGAAGTAACTCTCGAGTTGGATACTCGAGGAGTGGAGTAAGGCGAAGAGGAGCTTCGTGACCGAACCACTATAAATCATCGTGTCGATTTGCATTTTCTTTTACCTTTCTCTTTACTTATGTCTTTACATTTATCGCTTTACTTTTACACTTGCATTGTGCTTATGATTGTATGAATTGGTGTGTATGTTGTGTTTCTCATGGTTGTGTAGCTCCTTGTAGTAAACATTATGAGTGTGGATATATTGGTAGAATATGCGCTAGTTATTGTAAATCCATTATCGACACTTCTCATATTTCGTCAAACTTGATTGGTGATTTGATATAAATGATCTAGTCTGAAAACCTCTTCTAGAGGCGGTCCCTTAAATAGGGCGGCCCCCTGATGTTCTAGGCGGCCCCCATATATTTATGGGACCGCCGACAAAGAGTGATGTAATAATTGATAGAAAAAGATTTAAAGTTTGTTAAAGGAAACGGATTCACCCCCCTCTACGGTTTCCACACGTTCTATAAAAAATTAAACGCAAAAAAGTTATTAGTCGTAAATTTTCATTTCGAAAAATAAATCACTTCAAGGTATGAATTAATAAATGCTACGTTTATTTAATGATCAAAGGCATTTAATTTTTACTTAAACCTTAGATTTTTTATAAAATGTTACAAAATTTTTATAAAGTCTAGACAAAATATTTTTTATTTTTTAGAAAAGATTTAATTCAAAATATATATTTGAATTCAAATTTTTACTCTAAAATCGAATAAAAATGCCCCATAAAATACCTCCCCAAGAAAATACAAAAATAGGAGCGTCCTACAAGGGCCGCCCCCTGATAGGTATGGGCGGCCCCTTGATTGATAAGGGGGCCGGTAGGGCAATTAAGGGGGTTGGCCATGTATTTTGTAACTTAGTTACGATTGTGTTGTATCTT
This sequence comes from Tanacetum coccineum, assembly GCA_026074375.1. Lineage (NCBI taxonomy): Eukaryota > Viridiplantae > Streptophyta > Magnoliopsida > Asterales > Asteraceae > Tanacetum > Tanacetum coccineum. The sequence continues at coordinate 14,091 of BQNB010107808.1, read as the reverse complement.
GTAATTCATTCATATCTCTTGTAATCATGTGTAATCGATAGATTAGGTTGATCTTGATAGTATTTAGGTGAGTAAATACTTGTGAAAAGTGGTTAGTATTTTAGGCCTTAAAATACAAGCGTGTGGTAGATCGGTTCTAGCTATGATTTGAACTTGACATTTGGCTTCGTGTCAGAAATTAGTGTAAGCTACTTCTGTACGGTTTTCTCCACCTAAAGGGAACTTGTTGACATAGTGAAGAGAACTCTCGAGTTGGGTACTCGAGGAGTGGAGTAGGGCGAAGAGGTGCTTCGTTACCGAACCACTATAAATCTTTTGTATCAATTGTTAAACCGTAGAGGGGGGGGGGGTGAATACGTTTCCTTTTAAAAACTTTAAATCTTTTGTATCAATTGTTAAATTACTCTCTGCCGGTGGTCCCATAAATATATGGGGGCCGCTTAATACATTAGGGGGCCACCCTATTTAAAGGGACCGCCTCCAGAAGAGGTTTTCAGACTAGATTATTTTTTATAAAATCACCAATCAAGTTTGACGCAATATGAGAAGTGTCGATAGTGGATTTACAATAACTAGTGCATATTCTATCAATATATCCACACTCACAATGTTTACTACAAAGAGATACACAACCATGACTAACACAAAATAGACAACAATTCACACAATCATAAGCACAATGCAAGTGTAATAGTAAAGCAATAAATATAAAGACATAAGTAAAGAGAAAGGTAAAAGAAAATGCAAACCGACACGATGATTTATAGTGGTTCGGTCATGAAGCTCCTCTTCGCCCTACTCCATTCCTCGAGTATCCAACTCGAGAGTTACTTCACTAATCAACAAGCTCCCTTTTGGCGGAGAAAACCTTATACCAATGCTTACATTATTTTCCGACACTAAGTTATATGTCGAGTCCTTCTTCGGGTACAACCAAACCCATTATATTTTACGGCCCAACATAACAAACCTTGCGTTTTATGGCCTGTAGGTCCAAAGTCTTAGATCTATTTAGCCTTTTGTAAGACAATAACTAACTTGAATAAATCCAAATCAACTATATGAGAGATAATAACTATGAATACTATGTGCTAATGCGGAATCTTAACACAAGTACTAAGAAGAACATAATGTAATACTTTGCTATTTGCTATTGATTTCTATTAGGGTTCTCTCTAAAACATTATGCCGTAGGGTTCCTTTTATACACTAAGGAAACCCTAATGGGCTTTACAAACATGTGAAAGGATAATGCATATCCTTTCCTAAGATATCTCTAAGATAACTATTCTGTTACATAAACAGACTTAACTAGACAAGACCAGTACTAACTATAGTACTGCCAGACTTAACTTAGTACTGGCAGACTTAACTATGTCTACCAGACTTAACTCTATAACTACCAGACTTAAGTCTGTTTACAATAATTCCTAACAATCCTCCCCTAACTTGATCTTCACTTGTGAACTTCAAGTTTCTTTGAGTATCTTCATTATGAGCTTCCTGAGGATGTTGTGAGCATTATCTTTGGAATTATTCTTGAACTGCAACATGATGATTGTCTTGTATAAGCAGTTTCTTGATTTCTATCAGCAACTCTTTAAATCATCACTACTTGATATTTGCAGCATCTAATCTTTTAAACATCATGACCAACACTTCACAGCTACATGTACTATCTCTTCAGCAACATACGATCATTTCAGCAACAGATAAGCAGCAACATTGACTATATGTACATCAGATCATAAAGTTTCAGTCTATTCTCATCACTTCCAGGTGTGTTAACTCCTGAGAGAGGTGAATCATTGAAAATTTAAATGGATTTGATGTCTCTTTACCAGTTAGCCATTAACTCTGGAGTAGCCAATGTTTGGTTTATAAACCATGGTACATTGATAACCATTTCAACTCTTAGTACGTGAAACATGGTGAGTTGAATTACCATATGATTTTTAGCAAATCATCAGCTATCAACGGATTTGATGAAGCCTTTACCAAGTAACCGTTTGCTCTTGGGCTAGCTAATCCTTTGGTGGAATCATGGCATCACCCTGGTGGACTAGTAACCAGTTCAACTTTTTGAACGTGAATCATTGGTAAGTTGAGTACCATCCAGTTTTTGGTAAACTGTCAACCATGTAAATGGATTTTCCACAGCCTTTACCACAAGCCATAATCTTGTGGGCTAGCCAACTCTTTACAAACACAGATATGGTGAGTTGATAACCATACAGCTTATTGGCAAGCTGTTAACCATATAAACGGATTTGAGAAATACTTTTCCACAAGCCGTACCCCTGTGGTCAAGTCAGTTCTTAATGCTGGTTAGGCATGGTGAACTGAACACCATTTGTTGTGTTAGTGCAAAGCACCTCCACCAAGTGTTATTCTTCTCAACTCCATTTCACACATTCAGCTCTCCAATCCATATACCAAAGCACTGAAAATTCTTTCAAACATACACCAAAATTATTGTTGTTGAGCTTGTCTTTCAATTAACTTCAAAAGTTGATAGCACACCTCATCTTTTCTATCTCCTATAAGTCTCTTTTCAAGCATAGCTTAACAAACTCTAGATGGTAATGGATAGTTAACTTCAGTCAGCATATAAATATGTGCAGCCTCCAAAGTTAAACAATGAACAGCACAACTATGAAAATATCTCCAACTGAGTACCTTTTGTTGATGTGTTAAATTCCAAACAGCATCCTCTGTAGATGGTGGATCAAACATAGTCTTTAAATCCCCCCATAAAACTCTTTCATATTCTTCTTCAGGCCTGCTATCTCCATACTTCAACATCATCAATCTATACAGCTCCTTAAGATCATCTCTTGTAAGATCATTTAATAAAACTTGAAAATTCACATACACTACATCTGTGTGATCTTCCCTGATGATTTGATATGCTCCTTTCTTACCAGTCTTAAGAATTTGCCACTTAACAATTTTTGCAAGTGCTGATCCTTGTGGGATTGAACCCATTCGAAACTCCTCAGAAGAAGGTTCATCTACTCTTTCATCCATGTAAGCTTCTACATCCTCCTCAGTATCAGACCTTGCAGATTCAGACTTTCTTTGCCAAAGATTTTCTTATATTGTATCTCAAAATTGGATGTTGAAGTTTAAATTCCTCTTCTCCCGTTACAGACTCATCTTTAGTAACATCAGGAACATTAGTAATCTTTTGTTTCTTAAACACCTCTGCGTGAAGATTTATACATGTTCTCTTCAACTTTGATGCTTCAAGCTCTGAGTTCATAGGAATAAACTTTTCTACCTTCTCTACACACTTATCAAACTCTTCCTTCAGCTCATCAGGTTTCAACTTCTTTAGCTGACCTATTTTCTAGTTATTACCTTGGCTTTTTAAGTACTTGATCATGTACTCCCTTTGCTCAGCTTGAGTCATAGGTCTGTTTCTTCTATCTCTCTCTCTCTCTGTTCTTTGTACAACCTCTTCTTCTCATTGATTAATTCCACCATCTTCTTAGCAAAATCATCACTAGAGAAATCAATTGATAAAACTTTGCTGGACAGATCTCTGTTTGCTTCCAGCTTGGCTCTTACTGAATCCCAATCTTCTTCTGTATAGAACTTTGTAGCTTCTTGTACTTGAGCCATCCTATTCTTTTGAGTTTCAGATAGTTCTAACTCATCCTGCATTCTCTTTGCAATCAATGCATCCTGTCTTTGCTGTTAAGCTTTTCTTGCATTTTTAGCCCCCTCTTGAGCTTGCAGTCTTACTATTTCTGCCAAACTAGCTGGCTCTTCTCTTATCTGTTTCTTTGTCCTTTTACACTGTGTTCTCGAGTTCTAGTTAAGAAAGAAAATGAAAGAAAGTGAAAATGAAACAGCCCATGTTGTGTTCTCGAGTATTACTTAAGAACGGAAATGAAAGAAAGTAAAAGAAAATGTAGTGTTATTTTGATGATTATGGAAGGAAAGTGTTTCCTCCCAATTTTGAAAGGAACGTGTTTCCTTTCCTTTTCTTTCCTTTTTCTTTAATGAAATAACTCAAGAACACAGTGTTAGACTGAGATTTTTCTTCAAGCACTGCCTTTCCTTCTCTTTGACCCTTCTTTGGAGAGGGAATTATGCTTTCATCACCAGAATTAATTTCTTCAAAAGCAGTATTAACATCTGTGAAACCAGTATTAATTCCTTCACCAGTACTAACTTCATCAGCATCCAATTTCCTCCTCAATCCAGTCTTAAATTTCCTTGTGTAGGTCTTGGTTCTTTGAGTAAGGACTTTAGCTAGAGTTTCAGCTGCTTCTAATCCTTCAAGACTAATATATGCCTCCCTTGAAGTTTTGCCTTGTGTAGGAGTCTCATACTCTTATGATTTTTCCTTCATAATAGACCTAACCATTTCATCCAAACCTTCCTCTTGTAAATTCCTCCCCTGTTTGGAAGAATTTTCAGCATCCTCGTCCTCTGAATCAGTTAGAACCACATGTCTCCTTTTGAGGAAAGCTTCCATCTTCTTTACCTTCTTTACCAATTTCACAATTGCTTTTCCTATGGTCAGCTTAGTCTGCTTTAGTTCTTTCTCCAAACTATCAACCTTTGTTATCAACTTGGGAACCAATTGAAGCATGTCATCCACTGTCAAATATACCTTTGTCCTCCATGTTCTTGAGTGGATGATCCTGCACATGAAAAAGAGAAATTAGTTTCTCTTAGGGACCCAGGCCTTTTCAGGCTTGGGTCTGCCTTGTGGACCTTTAGCATTTACAGTTCGAACAAAATTGGATCCACTATTACAATTGGAGTTTGGTCTAGTGTTCCTCCAATTATAACCTGCTGAGGTCTTAACAGCAGTGCCCTGGTGGAGATGAAGATGGTAATGGTTCAGAAGGTGATGGTTGAGTCACAGCTTAATCTGCTTGTCCTACACTCTGATCCACAGCAACAACTGGCAACATTACAGGCAACAAAGGTCTTGGTACCCCTCTAAAACCCCTTTTCATGTTCCCAAAAATCTTTTTGGTCGATACAATAGCCAAATAAGGGTGTTTACTCTCAGTTTGTATTTCCAAAAATCTTAAAGTCAGGAGATACAACAAGACATTCAGTTTCAGTAAAAAGAACCTTGTGCTGCTTATCACATATTTGTGATATTGAGAAAATATTAAAATGCCCTAGTTCTTTTACAAAAGACACACTATCAAATTCTAAATTACCAACTCTTATCCTGCCTTTACCAGTTATGTAGCCTTTGCTACCTCCAAAGGTAACAGATCCCCCTTTGCATTCTTCAAAATCATCCAGGTGATCCTTGTTACCAGTCATGTGCCCTGAGCATCCACTATCAAATATACCTCTGTCCTCCATGTTCTTGAGTGGATGATCCTGCACATGAAAAAGAGAAATTAGTTTCTCTTAGGGACCCAGGCCTTTTCAGGCTTGGGTCTGCCTTGTGGACCTTTAGCATTTACAGTTCGAACAAAATTGGATCCACTATTACAATTGGAGTTTGGTCTAGTGTTCCTCCAATTATAACCTGCTGAGGTCTTAACAACAGTGCCCTAAATTTCCCTTACAGCATTAAAAAAAAAAAAAAAAAAAAAAAGAAAAAAAACAGAAAGAAATAAAAAAAAAAAAAAAAATAAAAGAAAAAAACAACTAAAAAGAGAGAATAAGGCATTTTTTGCTGTATTCTTCTAACAATGGGTCTTCTCACAGGTGAATGTGATTTTGAAAAATTACTTCTTTGATTAAACTTATACACCTAGGTCTTAACAGACCTAAAACTGTTTGATTATGGTAAGTACGGGTTTGTTCAGGACTAACAGTATTAACATTAGACCTGACAGAATTAACATTTTGCCTAACAGTATTACATTAGGCCTAACAGAATTACTGTTTGGCCTAACAACATTGAGTTGTACTGGTCTAGGTACAAAGTGATTAGCATGATTAACTTTGTTTTCCATGTTTTCACATACTGGTTTTGCCACCCATTACCAAAGTATTAAAAACCCATTGTGTTCTTAGCTCAGCCTCTCTTGCCATATTCTTTTCCATAAAGTCACAATCTCTGATCCAATGACTTAGGCTGCCATAAAAAGGGGGGGGGGTGGGGAAAAAAAAAAGGAAAAAAAAAATAATATTATTATATATATATATATATATAATAAAAAAAAAAAAGGGGGGGGGTAGGTTGGGAGAATTGGGGGGGGGGGGGGAAATATATATAAAATAAAAAAAAAAAAATAATGGGGGGGGGGGGGGGGGGGGGGGGGGGGGGATTTTTTTTTTTTTTTTTTTGTTGTGTGTGTGTGGTTTTTTTTTTTTTGGGGGGGGGGGGGGGGGGGTGTTTTTTTGTTTTTTTTATTTTTTTTTTTTTTTTTTATTTTATAGGGGGGAGGTGGTTTTTTTAAGAAGGTGAAGAGAATGATGTGATGGAAAATACTTCTGTTAAATTTAGTGTCTCTTGATTTTTTCATTGTTTGACTTGGATTTTCTAGTGTTACTCTCTAGTTCAACTCTGTGGTTTGGGTCACACACATGTTCATTAGTTTGTACTGACTTAGACTCAGATACCTCTTTTGGTATACTTATAATTTCTTATTCAAACTCAACAGAGTGCTAAAAGGGATTTCCAAAAGATCCTACACTATCATTTGATTGACAGGTAGAATACTTATTGAATTTGTCATCTGAGACACATTTTAATATTTTGAGGTCCCTTTTTACCATAAACATACAAAGATTCATCAATTTCCTGTTGTGGTTTAGGAGTATAGTCCCTAGTTAAGGGATGTGGAACTCCTTTCAAATTATCAGTCTTTGAAAATCTATTGTACAAAGGTTTTTCAACAAAGTCTTCTTCTGTACAATTAAACACAGTACGATTCATTTCTTCCTCATAGCTTAAAACCTCATTGTTTGATTTTATTCCATACCCTAAGCCAACTTTACTATTTGAACTCATACCAAAATTAACTAATTTCTAAAGGTTTTTAGAAGAATCCTTCCATGAATCTACTATTTTCTGCAATTGTTCCTTTTCTTTTACAGCTTTCATTCCTATTCTCCTATATCTTTTAAGCTTTTCATCTTTTTCATATAATTTATTTGCCTGAAATGTAAGCTGTTCATTTAGAGATAATTGCTGCTTTTGAAAAGTAACAATTTGAGCTTCTAATTTCTTAACAGCTTGATTATAGGCAAGTATTTTTGCTTCTTGTTCACCTAACTGATTCGTTTGTTCATCACATAGTGTTTTAAGTTATATTATATGGAATACAATTGCAATTTATAGAAAATAAAAATACCTCATATTTGAGCTGATTGCCAGAGTCAGGATTTGTCTCTATTCTTCTATTGTATGTTCTCCCCAATTCAACAACACCGAACATCCAAAGTCTGCAAACAGTTCTTGATTCTGCTCATTCTTCCACCCCCACCCCCCTTCCCTTGATCTTGACAAAACGAGTCTCTCTTCTTTCTATCATTTGTCCCCTTGGATGTACATTCCCTAGCAAAATAACGAGTGTTGTGACATTTAAAACATTCAAGCTTCTTTTTGTCAAAACCAACAGGTTTGTTTCCATCAATCCAGACTCTCCTTCCAGTTTTTTTGTAAAACCTTTTCATTCGAATAGCAATCATTGCTATCTGCCAGTTTATGTCCATCTCTTTAATGTCCAAATCATCAATTTGTTCTAGGTCTTCATGAAGCAAGTCTAAATCTTCTGATTGTTTGACAAAGAGTGAATAAATAACTTCATCAGCAAAACCAGCAGGAACTTCTCTTTCTGGAATATTGTTTGAAGAAGTAGAAGGAGTGTTAAGTTACTGTAGGCGACCCGGGGGTATGGGGGGGGGGGGGGGCGGGTGGGGCCCCAAAGTGTGACAACTTAACCTTGTTAGTGTACTTTTTAGTCAAATAGAGTCCATTTAAAAAGAAAAATTTAAGTTAGGTTTATTTTTAGAAATTTAAGGTTTTTGACCTTCGTTTAGGGGTCCCGTTTTGCGTTTTTAGTTAAATTTTGATTTCCCGTTATTTGTCTTCATACTTAATTGTTAGAGTTTGTTAATTTTAATTTTAAAAGTAGATAATCAAATCAATCTTTGTCTTCATTTCAAATCATTGTCCAAGCATCAAACATGGTTTCAATTTTACAAATCGTTAGGGGATAACGACCTGGGAATCATACTTCCCAGTTTATATACGTGTTATATTATATATATTAGTGAAGATTTTCCTTTTTACCTTTGTCCTCCAGGGTAAATTGGTAATTTCCATCATATTATATATTTTATTATTACGTATATATAGATTCTGACGAATCAATGTTCCTTGGGAATGGCCATAAGTAAGATGGTTCTTGCCTTCCTTTCCTTTTCAACCGCATAAATTTTTGCAGCAGATACTGGTGGGAGTACTCAAATAACCCCATCTTTTCCAGTTGAAATTCTCTTCTTAGAATTTCCATTCTGAATTACCTTCCAAACATCATTGTCAATATATTCAAGGTAATGCTCCATCTCCATTGCCCATATATCATACTCCTCCTTCTTTAGAATTGGGAGTTTGATATTTGAGATAGTGGTTGTTGTAGGAATGAGTTGTTGTTGTTGTTGTTGTTTTGGTTTATTGGATGCAATACCATTTTTTGATGCATCTTCATGGAATGATGCTTCATCATCACTAAGATGTTGAGAAAAAATATCATTAGCAGGTTGAGACATTTTTGTAGATATGAAAGTGATTGTTTGTGATTCTTCTTACTCAGAGTCCCTCTAGAGGCGCTGATACTTGTTGGTCCAAAGTCTTAGATCTGTTTAGACTTTAGTAAGACAATAGCTAACTTGAATAAATCCAAATCAACTATATGAGAGACAATAACTATGAATACTATGTGCTAATGCGGAATCTTAACACAAGTACTAAGAAGAACACAATGTAATACTTTCCTATTCGCTATTGATTTCTATTAGGATTCTCTATCTAAAACATTATGTCGTAGGGTTCCTTTTATACACCAAGGAAACCCTAATTGGCTTTACAAACGTGTGAAAGGACAATACAGCGCTTCGTGGATTGGGTCAAGCTTAGTGACCCTAAACAAGCGCTTCGTGGGAGGCACCCCATGCTTATCCTAGTAATATTATGTAGTATTAAGACCAGTACTAACTATAGTATTGTCAGACTTAACTTAGTATTGGTAGACTTAACTATGTCTACCAGACTTAACTCTATAACTAACCAAACTTAAAGTCTAGCTTTACAAAAAATCCTAACATCCGGATCTCTAAAACATTCCCTCAAGGACAAATGAAACGGGATTTGGGTCAAGCTTAGTGTACTAAACAAGCTGCTTCGTGAGGCACACCATCTTATCCTAAGTAATATTATTAGTAATGAATAAGTATTTTTGGTTGTGAGGAGGTGTGCCTCTTCTCCATTCTCGTGTTTCCTTGTTTTTTTTTAATTGTCCATGATGTCCCATATTTTTGAAAGCCTCTCGTCTCTGTGCTCCGCAGGTTTTGTCCTTCGATCACTCGAGCTTCAATCTCGGCATTCATTTTGGGTGGAAATCCAATATCCTATTCTAATCGACTAACTTTTTATCTTTAAGCATACAAATAAACGGCTTAGGATTTACGTAGAGACCCTTCTAAAATAATTGAGGACAATGCTTAAGTTCTAGTATGGTGGGGATCAATCGATTTTGATTGTCCTTCAGTCGTTGTTTTTTTCGTAACCCGTTATTAACCACCAAAATTACAAAAAAATGTAAAAATTTAAAAAAAGATTCCAAAATAAAATAAGTGTTTTCGTCACAAATTTGACTTTCAGCTGTGGTAGTGGAATGAGAATATAATTTTGACTCGATCTGAGCGAGTTGAGCTCTAGCTTTTCCTTAACGTTTTAGGCTAAGCCGGTTTCACAGATTCACACGAGAACGAAAAATAAAGAGAGTAAGTATGAGTTGGATGCTAAACAAGGATTAGTTGAAAATCTTAAGAGCTCATGTATGTAATTTGTGGCTTTTTCTCCCATAAGCTTTTAACCGGATTAATAAAACGTGCTATTTTTAGAGATTAAACTTAAATCAACAATTTTTATATAGTATATAGCAAAAATTTTAGTCTTAGTTCAAATTTATACTTGAATTTTTTTTAAAGAAGTCTTCTTTATATAGTAAAATGAAATATATATATATATATATAATAAAAAATATAATAAATATAAACTGTGGACTGATAAAAGTTTGTTGCATTTTGTCGGCTCACAACCGATGTTGCAGCCTTCTAAAAGGTCAAGGAAATCACCGATGTCGAAATAAGACTCCTGGACCATGGTCGGCTCGCATAACGATGTGGCAGTAGTTTAAAGGATCGAGGTTTAATAATGATGCGACCTTCTAAAAGGTCGAGGGTTACAATTGCATCAATGTAATGTTTAATATTAAGTGAAAATTAATAAATAGATCTCTTTTTGTTAAATTTAAATATGCTTTTGAACTTTGACTATTCTATTTTAAGTTTTTAAATAAGCTATGTATATACGGGAAACCTGAGAGTTTTTGAAACCTAAGGTCCGTGAGTCCCGATACTAGTCTCTGTGGGGTGTCAAAAGCCTGGTCACTTAGCCGCAAGGTTGGGATGTGCCGAGACGAAAGTCGCTAAATGGGATGATCTCGCCTTCAAACTCATTATTCTCGGGTGGAACGTGAAGCATAGAATTTTGCAAAAACGTTGATCCATGGTTGAAATTCAAAATAGCACATTCACCTAAGATATAATAATTGTCGGGAGTGAAAAGTTCACAAGTTGCAAATATGAGTAGTGTTAGCATCTTAACTGATATTTAACGGTGATTTCGTTTTAAGCTTGGTTTGGAGCGAGTGAAAAGTCGGGGACGATGAATTTATCCTTTTTGGGGCATTTTCGGATCGAAATGCATCTTGTTCTATGATCCCTAACGGTTATGAAAATAACGAAAGTCAAATAAGTTAGTTGCTAAAAAAATAAAAAAAAAAGAGAAATACAAAAATATTAGTAGGAATAAGTGTATACCTTTAAGAATGGTAAAAATGGGCTTTTCGAAACTATTTGATTCTTTCATTCCCCTCGATGAACACTTAGCTACTTTTCGAGGTAATTAGTCGAGGGGGATCGAGATTCTTAGTTTTCTAAGTGCTTACTTGTAGCATTGCGTGAGGACACGACAATATCTTAGTATGGGGGATTTTGGTATGTGTTTAATTACACATACCTTTGACCACTAAAAATGGACTTAAATGACTAAAAACGTACCAAAAATACATTGTATTTGTATGTTTTGCATTTGTATATACAGGTAATGGATATCCAAGAAAGGGACAAAAATCGAAGCCAAAACGACAAAACCGAGCACGAGAACGGAAAGACCGTAAAAAGTCAAAGTCAAAGTCAACCCCGGGATGAGGCATTGGAAAGAGCATCAAAAACCGAACCCGAAAACCTAAATTGCCAAAAGTGGGCCCACCCGTACCCACCTAGTGGGCCCGGGTCAGCACACTTACACTTATATCTTTATAAGCCTTAAACCCCATTTATAAGCCCAAGTCTATTTTTATCTATACCCGGCCCAAATCCTAGGCCCAACACCTTTATAACACCCCTGTTAATACTCCCGTTATACTTTAACCTTAACCCCGTTAGTCCTTAAAAGGACTAACAGTGCAAACCCAACCCAAACTCCAAGGACCAAATATGCAAATCTCAAGGACTATGATTGCAAGACAGTTATACACTTTCAGGGACCATTCTTGCCCATTCTCCAAACTTTAAAAGGGGCGCGAACACTATTCATCATCTCCCTGAGTTATGTCCTGTCCTCACTACCAGACAAAACACTATTCCCCTTTCTTCTCCCCTATGTCGACCAACTATACACACCTTATCCCACCAAAATCCACCTTGGCATTCCTTAGCATTCCTATTTGTTGAGAATCGTTTAGCCCATCTAGGATATGTTTTACAGATAATATTGAACACGCAGCGGAATAATAAGAAAGCAATATTATCAAACAAGGTTTTTCATTGAACGATTTCCCTATTACCCCAACTATAACATGGGGCTACACCAACTAACTATGGTGTACTATTCGACTTTAATCAGTCGACTATGCTATGTAACTATCTAGATAACTAACTACTAACTACGGTGTACACACACACACCTTTACTACTCGACTCTCATCAGTCGATGTTTCTATGGATGGATCCCCAAAACTATTCACCCTACCTCTCTTTATATACTAGAGAGGCTAGGGTTTACAGGAAAACCTAGCTTTGATAAGAAGCTAACTTAATATTACACATTAAGTCCTTGTTGTTTCATCTTTCTTCTTTTCTTCATATGTGGTTTTGTAATCATCAAATAGGATTCATCTGTAGATAAGCAACTTGTGAACACTTCCCCTTAAGTGGTATACGTAGATGGTTAAACATTTAAACAATAAACTTCCCCTGAAACCCATATGTTTACCATCTCTTGAATCTCGAACTCTGTAGGCTCCAGGTAGTGATCACTGATGAAGAAAACCGAGTATAACGAATTTGATGAAGAAGTAGAATCTCCCAAACTTGTGTCTTATATCTTGCACTATCCACGTGACGTCGAACTTATACCAAGACCAAAATATAAGTAGACCGCAACCTCTTGACAAAATCCTCATCTTCTATGAGACACATGACTAAAGTGATAGCAAATGTGACCATTGAGCACCCTAAGAAAAATCACACACCTTTGCTAGATTCTGACAAGTCTTCATCAACACCATTTAAGCACGAACAAGTTATCTTAAAAGCCAACCACAACTTTAAGATATGATAAGAACACGCATCTGTGAAACTCAACTACAACATCAAATAGATGATATTCAATCATCTTCGTAATCACATCTTTAATAAATCTCCAAAAATACGAGCCATAAATCAATAAGAATAAACTGTTGTTTGAAACAGTTCTATCCGAGATCTAAAACCGTGAATCACCCAATATCTGATAAAGCTAACAGTACAAACTAGCTATGTCGGATAGCACTAACGGTACAAACTGCTTCAACAAGTGGTATTTAACAAAACTGCTATTTAGCGACCCTTTTTCTGTTACAAATTCATAGCTAAACTGTCTCTGAGCTGTCACTGATCTGTCGCTTATCTGTTGCTGAACTGTTGCCACTTTGTCGCAAATCTGGTACTTCTTCCTCCCATGAGCTTTTGCGACACTTGAACTGTCACAGAGTTGTCGCTAAACTGTTACTTAATACTACCAGAATTAACCTTGTAGCCACCAGAATTAACCTTCATTGCCAACAGTATTAATGAGTTACGCAGCCGTATTAACTTTTCCAAACGTGCTGGCAGTATTTATCAATATACTCTAGCAGTACAAATGTTTTTCTTTCCAAATAAAAACACCATCTACGTGTGGGCTTTCAATCACCAACAAATCAAACAAGCAGCCCATATACACATATAATCAAACGTTTGTAATTAGGTTTTCATATCCCTAACTTGTATACAATTCTTCACGTCAAAACCATAAACCAGAAACAGCAGCATCATCACGACATCATTCTTCAGACCTGACTTTGAATTAGGGTTTGCTGACAAGCCGAATTCACCAAATTCACATATTACCGAATTTGCCCAAAACCCTAATTTCTTCATAAAATTGACAATACAGCCAATACACCAAAATCAGCCAATACACCAAAAAAATTGTACCTTCTTTTTCCTTCATAGCACGACATCAACAAACCTTGTAGATCCTAGATCAAGAGCAACCCGCTCTGATACCACATGTTGAGAATCGTTTAGCCCATCTAGGATATGTTTTACAGATAATATTGAACACGCAGCGGAATAATAAGAAAGCAATATTATCAAACAAGGTTTTTCATTGAACGATTTCCCTATTACCCCAACTATAACATGGGGCTACACCAACTAACTATGGTGTACTATTCGACTTTAATCAGTCGACTATGCTATGTAGCTATCTAGATAACTAATTACTAACGTACACACACACCTTTACTACTCGACTCTCATCAGTCGATGTTTCTATGGATG